>JAGFNQ010005272.1:0-131247 GCA_024364735.1 Boesenbergia rotunda
CAGTTATGAAGATGTTCTGAAATGTTCAGAAAGGGACAAATGGCTTGAAGCCATGAAGTCGGAAATGGATTCCATGTACGAAAATCAAGTATGGGACTTGGTTAACCCACCTGAAGGGATTAAACCCATAGGGTGCAAGTGGGTTTTCAAGAAGAAAACCGACATGGAAGGTAATGTTGTTACCTTTAAGGCTAGATTAGTGGCAAAAGGATATCGTCAGAAATAAGGAATTGATTATGACGAAACCTATTCGCCAGTAGCTATGCTTAAATCCATTCGGATGCTCCTAGCCATAGCAGCTCATTATAATTATGAGATATAGCAAATGGATGTGAAAACAGCTTTCCTTAATGGAAACCTGCTTGAGGATGTATACATGATATAACCTGAAGGTTTCACATCGGTTGATAAAACCAAAGTATGCAAGCTTCGACGATCCTTATATGGACTGAAGCAAGCATCCAGGAGCTGGAACATCCATTTTGATGAGACAATCAAAGAGTTTGATTTCTCACAAAATCCTGACGAACCTTGTGTGTACAAGAAGGTTAGTGGGAGTGCAGTCGTATTCCTAGTATTATATGTCGATGACATATTACTTATAGGAAACGATATATCAGTTTTACAGACAGTTAAAATTTGGTTGTCCAAAACTTTCTCCATGAAAGACCTGGGAGAAGCAACCTATATCCTTGGGATTAGAATCTATAGAGATAGATCAAAACGGTTGCTTGGTCTTTCGCAGTCTACGTATATAGACCGAGTGCTAAAAAGGTTTAGCATGTCGGAATCCAAGAAAGGTTACCTTCCCATCAGGCATGGGATCAACCTTTCAAAGTCTATGTGTCCGCGCACAGAAGATGAGAGGATTTGCATGAATAAGATTCCTTATGCATCCGCGATAGGATCTATCATGTATGCTATGTTATGTACAAGGCCCGATGTATCATATGCTCTGAGCGTCACGAGCAGATACCAATCTGATCCAGGTATGGATCACTGGGCGGCTGTCAAGACAATCCTTAAGTACTTAAGAAGAACTAAGGATGTGTTCCTAATATATGGAGAAGGAGATATGGTAATACGTGGGTATACAGATGCCAGTTTCCAGACAGATAAGGATGACTCCAAATCTCAGTCTGGATACGTATTTACTTTGAATGGAGGCGCAATAAGTTGGAAGAGTTCCAAACAAGACACCGTAGCGGATTCTACCACGGAAGCGGAATATATCGCAGCTTCGGAAGCAGCAAAGGAAGCAGTCTGGATCAAGAAGTTCGTCTCCGAACTTGGTGTGGTTCCAACCATTGATGAAGCAGTGCCGGTTTACTGCGACAACAATGGAGCTATTGCACAAGCAAAGGAACCAAGGTCTCATCAGCGATCCAAACACGTGCTTCGCCGCTATCATCTAATCAGAGAGATTATAAGTAGGAATGATATACAAATTGAGAAAATTCCCACTGAAAGGAATTTAGCGGATCCTTTAACTAAGGCCTTGCCTCAGAGCAAGTTTGAGGGTCATGTTAGAGCCTGTGGTATTGGATACCGTAGCGATTGGCATTAGGCCAAGTGGGAGTTTGTTAGTGATATGAGAGAAGTGTCCTAAGGCAATCGCCTTATGATTATGAACATTTATTTTAATAAATGAAAATTTACTATTTGAGTATACATGTTTGTGTATTTGATTGGGATCATAAACTCATCTACTGAATGTCCTCAATACAATTCACAGCATAAGAGAATTTGTGATGAGATCACAACTAGTGATTATCTCTACATGTGCAATTGTGAAGTATTGAAAATATCCCTAGTCGATGAATTGATAAAAACGGACACTATCAATTCTGTTGAGACTAGCATGGGTTATTCTCTAATCAGCTGATTCTCACTGGCTGGTGACATTGGGATGTCCGGAGATAAACATGGATGCTAGTTAAGGGAACTAGTTCATTGGAGTGACTAGCTGTAAAACTTCATATGGTAATCTATATAGATATGTCAGTGAAGTTCTTACTGCAGCTTAAGTGCGATGTTCCTTTGACTTGTGGTGTTCAAGTCATCTTGGTCATGGAGACTTATACTTTAACATCTTAAGCAAGCGTCTCCAAGGAGGTGTGGACCCAGGATGATTGGGTATAAGCCCAAGTGCCCGAAGATGTTTGAACAGCCTACAAAGGATTCACCACTCCTTGTGAGGAGATGTATACCCAGGCCTATCGTCGGATTGTTACTCAAAGCCTCTGGCCAGAGCATGTCATGTTTAGAGTATGAGTCTCTTAAATACATGAGAGTAATTAGAAATCCAAAGGACGAGAAAGACACTACTTGGGCTAGGTGTGACGTAGTCAGCCTAGTGGGGACTGACACACACAGACCATGTCCTGAACCAAGTGGGTATAAGATGGTGAAGGGAATGGGGCACGATTCATTAGAGTTGCTGAAGGGTTTCAGAATTACTTCTGAGGTCAACCGTTGATCTTTCGATTAATTGGGGGTCATGATGTACTACTAGGTGCCACTCATGATCGTTCTATAATTAGTTGATTATAGACGGCCAACATAAATCGAAAGCCTATTTAATCACACGCACTACGAGTAATCCGAGGGATTTAAAACGAGTTGAAAATTGAATTTTCCGATCAAGAGAAATAAGTCGAATCTGAGTTAATCAGAGGCGCAACGGAAGCTTAAAATGGCTAAGTCTTTTGAAGGCTTATTGGGCGAATTAAATGAGTTTAATTCGCGATGGGTTCGGCTCGGTTTGGTCGGCCAAAGAGGGTGCCAACCCTCTTTGGTTTGGCCGGCCACAATATTGGGGAAAAACCAATTTATTTGGTTTAATTAATAAAATAAATCTAGCGCGATTTGTTTTATAAATTATGGATAAATAAATTTGTATAAAGAAATTTATATAAATAAATTTATAGAAATTTATTCTTTTTATGGAAATTAAAATGATCCATGGAATGGTTTATTTTAATCAATTATGAATTGATTTTTCCATAATAAGAAAATTTATAAATTTCTTGTAAAATTTATTCCATAATAAAAGGAGAGATGTATTTGTTTTATTATAAAATTAGTTATAATAAAACTTGGTTTAAATGGAATAATTCATAAAGAAAATTTATAGGATAAATTTCTTATGAAAAATTCCGTTAAAGGGGAGACTTGGCAAGGGAGAGGCTACTATATAAAGGAAACAAGGCTAGGCTTGATTTCCTTAATAGATTGATCAAGAGATTAACTCTCTCCTTCTCTCTCTCTCTAACTCTCTCTCTCTCTCTAGGGCCGGTGCCCTTTCTCTCTCTAGGGCCGGCTCTCTCTCCTCCCCTAGGGCCGGCGCAAGCACCTAGGGTGCCCGTGAGTTTCCTCCACCAAGTTCGTGCCGAAGAAGAAGAAGAAGCGGATCGCGACTCCTTCCTTCCTTTCCCGGAATTTTGATTCCGTTACTTGGTGGTTAGTTTCCATCCTTCTCTCTTGATTTTCTAGTTGTGTCTTTGGAGAATCTAGTAGTTCTCGTCGACACAAAACTCATGGCTTTGCGAAGTCATCCCGAAGAGAACTCGGCGTGGACGCGAATAGAGGCGGAGCTTCCAAGGGACGCTACGGTTGGATCTCGTCCCTTTCTTCGAGTTACGCGAGGTACAAAGTAAATTAGTTTACTTTTCCGTAAAGTTTTAATTTATGATCATGTCCACACATCATAAGGTTGCATGCTAGATACGTGGTATTTGCTTCAAATAGTTGTGGAGAATTCAAGGTTTCCATTCGAAATTCCAATCAGCACATTGACTTAGCCAAACCACTGCCTTCCATTTTATGATTTTTTTTTCAGCAGCTCTAGCATCCATTAGTTCTTCTTATATCTGAAATTGAATGTGCACCTTCAACTTCAGATACATTCAACACTTAACATCTTGATTCATAGCTTCAAAAACTCAAATTTCAGCTTCAACTTGACACAAACTGCATTTTCAGCTTGTTTTCTCAACCTTACTGCATTTCCAGCTTGTATTCTTTGCTTGATTCAGTAATGCAATTTAATTTTTCACTGCAATTCATCCACGCAGCAGCATTCCTTTGTTCTGATCAGCAACCTTTCAGTCTTCAATTCCTGATAATTTCCAATTAGTTTTGCTTTTAATCCTTTTCAACACCCTTGCATTTGTTTCCATTCCGAACACAGATTTTCAAACTTCTCCATTGCTTGCCTCTTGCTTCAATACAGAATTCCTTATATTTTCAGCTTTTGTTCGGACCTTGTTCAGACTCCCTGATTTATACAGCTTTGGAAACCCAAAATTCAGCTCGAGTTGATCAAACTGCATTTTCGGCTCTTGACACTGATTTTCTGCACAGATTTTTGTAGACCTCAAATCTAACCAGCTGAAATTATGGCTCCATCAGATTGTAGCTGAACTTAGCTTCCACAATTCCAACTTCCAAATTCTTGATCCAAGTTAATTTCAATCCAAGGTGGCAGATTTTTCAGTTTCTTTATGGCACAAATTGCTTTTCTCACTTAAGCTCAGATTTTGTGCCATTTCCTTTCTTTATTTCAGAATTTTCTTCATCTCTTTGGCAAAGAATTTCAGCCGAATTCACCTTGGTTTCAAAATGGCTTAGATCTCCCATTGAGGGTCAAGAATCTTCAATTGTTTTCAATCTTTGATCACTTCTTCTTATCATTTTTTTTTTTCGAAATGGCATCCTTGATAAAAATTGCTTCCAAATCACTAATCACTCCCCCACACTTAAATCTTTGTCCGTCTCGGGCAAAATAACACTAAGAAAACATCCCAAGCAAACAAATCCATAGAAGAATTTGGGTTAAGATTAGCAATAAGGAAAGACAAGAATTTTGCCAAAATTGAATTGGAAAGGTAAACTAAATGATTAGTCCCAATAGATGTGATCCAATCAATGAAATATGGCTTAGAAAGAACCTAAGCAAGTTCTAGAGCACAATAACATATGTGTATCACAAAATAAGGCTAATCTCACTAGGTAAAAATAATCCATCTCAAATCCTCAATTAAGAATCTAAAGCAAAATCGTACTCAAGCATCCAAGAATTCATCCATGAACTCAAATCCTAAATCTTGACAACCAAATTTAATTTATTTTCCAAAAGATTCTAAAATGCTATAGAGATAACCTAAGGGATACATTTATTCCTAAGCATGCAAGAAAAAGTGTCCAAAAGAAATGACATGGTATTTACAATGACATTTATTCATGTTACTCTACTCACGTGTTTATTAGCAAGAACTCATTTTAAGAGTGAAAACATGCAATAAAGGAAAAGGCAACAAAGATCAAACTCCCTTTTATTTCTGGCGGTCGGAGTCTGTCAAGAAATAGCCTCCACCGTGGTAGTGGAGGAGTCTGGGTGTGCGAAAGAGCTTCTTCCATTTCTTCAACTTTACAATGCATCGCTCCCCCACACTTGGACTTAACTGCAACCTGTTCAGGTGGACGAAGATTATTTAAATACAAGACCCATTTAAGAGGTAGAGTGTTTTGAATTAAAGTAAAATCTACTCCCTCTTTATTCTTTTTGGGACACACTTCAGGAGGTTTCAGTCTGTTCAAATGAAGCTCCCACTCCAGCAGTCTTCTGGACCCTGCAAAACAATGTACTACCCCTCTAGAGCGTGCAGGGTACGAAGGAAATAAAATAATATCAGTCTTTACATACAATTTATCCAAAAATGAATCACATCCAATAAAATCAAGTTTAGGCATCTCACAGAATTTTTTACAATGAATATCTACCCAAGATGCATCAAGACACTTATCATAATCAATGAAATCTATTTTGGATGTCCCAATGAAATTTTCCCAATTATTCCCCACACATGACAAATAAAGATATGTATCGCAGCCAATAAAATCAACTTTTGGTATTCCTCTCGATGTATCCAAAAAATAAAAGAAATACTTACCTGATTGGCTGAAAAATACCTGGAGGTTCCACAATGATAGATGTGTCCATAGCTACCTCCTGGTCCAGTATAGGGTCCATATCAGGTTCAAGTTCTAGTAAGCACTCTACTGGTACAAGTGATCCTTGGGTTCTTGCTTCCACCAGGCAAGTCCCTACACTTTCTGGTTCATATTCTGAATCTTGTGGTGGTCCCTGGGGCTTACTGCAATCCCCTACACTTTCTTCAATACATGTGTCCTCAATTATTCCTGCAACAACCAATTTAGAAAAATCAGGACCTTCAATAATACTATCATCACAAAATAAAAGATGAGAATGGTCCTGTGAGATAGGAATGGGTGATTCTTGGGGCTTTGTGCAATCCCCTACACTTTGAATATTAACAGAAATAGGTGATCCTTGGGGCTCTGTGCAATCCCCTACACCTAGAAAAATCTCACCAGCTGGAAGTGCATCTGAAATGTCTTCTGTAAAATCCTCAGTATCAGCAGTCAATACTCTCTCAACCTCCTCTGAATCAATAGCTCCTCCAGAAAAATCATCGAGACATCCCTCAGCCTCTAGTTCTGTCTGCTCCAGCTCCTCAAGACTGTCCATGCTCATCACAGTGTGATCCTCTCTCGGATGCTTCATAGCATCAAAAAGGCTGAACTGTACAACCGTATCTCCAATCTCCATAGAAAGTGTCCCGGCATATACATCAATCTTCGTTCTGGCCGTCTTCAGAAACGGTCTGCCCAAGATAAGTGGAGAACGGTGTGCCAAGTGATCTCCCTCCATATCCAAAATATAAAAATCTGCAGGGAATATTAGCTCCTTTACCTTTACCAAAACATCCTCAATCATACCTGCTGGGCGGGTCTGGCTTCTGTCTGCTAGCTGTATCACCACACCAGTGGACTGTAAAGGGCCTATGCCAAGCATCTGAAATACTGACCTGGGCATCACATTTATGGAAGCTCCTAAATCTAACATAGCGTCATGAAATGTAGTGCTTCCTATCTCACAAGAAACAGTAAACATCCCAGGGTCTTCACATTTCTGAGGTAGGGCATGGATGAGCGATGAAACATTTTTCCCAATGCTGACCAATTCGTTTTCCTTAAGCTTCCTCTTGTTAACACAAAGATCCTTCAAGAACTTAGCATACTTTGGAATTTGTTTGATCATGGTCAACAAAGGTATATTGATTTCCACTTTGCTGAAAAGCTGTACTAGTTCATTAAACTCCTTAGCCTTCTCCTTCTCCCCTTGTCTTTTGGCATGTGTTCTTTGCTGTGGAAAGGGTAAAGGTACCCTAAAATCATCTTCTTTGGCCGGAATTGGAGAGGCTGAATTCTGCCCTGCTGTCCCATGCGAAGTGGCTGCTGTCCCATGCTTCTCGGCACTGTTTTCTTCTCTGATTTCCACCAAATTTGGAGGGTTGCTTGAGGAAGGGGTTGGGGACGGGCTAGGGTTGGAATCAGCTGAATTTGAACTCATTTCAGTGTGGTTTTGGGCCAGAATTGGAGTTGCTGTCCGGCTGCCTGAAAATTCTGCTCTTGGACTCTTTTGAGATGAAGTGACCTTCCCACTCCTCAAATAAATAGCACTCACGTTTCCTTTAGGATTAGGAACAGTTTGGGAAGGGAGTTGACTTGATCCTTGAGCTTGATTCTGATTGATCCCACTAGCCAATTGACCCATTTGCCTCTCAAGGTTTTTAATGGTGGGAAACATTTGTTGCATCATCTCCATCATTTGTTGTTGCTGCGCATTTCCTCCACTTGAGCTCCCATACCCTCCTTGGTTAGCATAGCTCCTTGACTGATTTTGAAAGGATGAAGTAGGCTGAAAATTTTGAGAAGGCTGAAAATTTTGAGCTTGCTGAATTGGTTGAAAACATGGCTGTTGGGGCTGATTAAAGGACTGATTGGGCTGTTGATAGGGCTGATCAAATGGCTGATATGCTTGGAAACATTGCTGGGCGTTGTGACCTTGAAAATTCTGATTCTGAGGTGGAAAATTAGGTGGCGAAGGCTGAAAATTCTGCCCTTGAAACCCTTGATTGTAGGGCTGTGAAAACTGATTCATGGGCTGTGATGGCTGAAAATTTTGTTGATTTGGAGCTTGGAAAGCTGGGAATGATTGAAAGCCTTGCTGCCCTTGATAAGGTTGCTGGAATTGAGGTTCAAATGCTTGGAATTGTTGCTGAAAATGCTGAGAATTAAGCTGAAATTGAGGCTGAAAACTCGGATTTGATGGCTAAAATTGTTGCTGATTGTTCTGATGTTGCTGTGACTGCTGTAGGTTCGGTTGATGCTGCTGTGAAGATTGATTTTGAGGCTCTTGTTGGCAGAAAGCATTCCCATATCTCAAGTTAGGATGATTCCTCCAACCGGGGTTATAAGTGGAGGAATAAGGATTGTTTCTTGCTTGGAATTGTCCTCTCACTAAAGCCGCTACTGTCTCGTCCTGTTGGAGGGTGGGGCATGAGTCTGAAGTGTGCTCTTACTAGAACAAATGCCACACACACTTGTAATTTGAGTAGAGGGTGGAGGTACTGAAGGAGTTGAGCTTAGTCTTTCCACTTTCAAATCTATTTTCTTCACAGCTGAGGTTAGCTCCAACAATGCATTCTGAACATTTTGATCAGTAGGAACTACTTGAACTTCACCCACTTCTCTGGTGGTCAAGGCTCTACCTCCAAATTGTTGGGAATTCTCAGCCATATTAGAAATTAACTCCCTAGCTTGCATTGGTGACTTGTTCACTAGGGCCCCTCCAGCTGCAGCATCTATCAGGACTCTATCCATCTGTAGCAGTCCCTCATAAAAATATTGAATCAACAATTGCTCACTGATTTGATGCTGGGGACAACTTGAACACAACTTGTTAAATCTTTCCCAGTAATCATAGAGTGTTTCACCCACCACTTGCTGAATCCCACAGATACTTTTTCTGATTATAGCTGTGCGGGAAGCTGGGAAATATTTCTCCAAAAATGCCTTTTTCATAGTTATCCAACTAGACACATGTCCTGTAGGCAAATAATAAAACCAGTCTTTGGCTGCTCCTGTCAAGGTGAAGGAAAAGCTCTCAGCTTGATGTCTTCTTCAGAAATGCCCTGAGGCTTCATAGTAGAGCACACCACATGGAATTCGTGCAAGTGTCTGTTTGGATCCTCCCCAGATAAACCCTGAAACTTTGGCAACAAATTGATAAGTCCAGATCTCAACTCAAAACTTTCCCCCAGCTCTGGATAAGCTATGCTGGAGTACTGAAATGCAGCGTCAGGTGCTGCAAGCTCCTTCATGGTCCTCTGGTGGTCTGCCATGTCAATGCCTGAGTGAGTGCTGATAGTCTGAATAGGAGGGATATCTGTAGTCCCAGAATGAATGGCCTGGCCCCTCCTGACTCTGAAAGTCCTCTCAATCTCAGGATCGAAATCTTCTAATTCAGCACCTAAAGACCTGGTCATAAAAACAAAACAAATCGCAGTAACAGTAGATAAAAAGATAAATCAAATAAAATCAAATCCAAAGATATAGCAATAAGCACAAAAGTAAGTCAAGAATGATATGAGATAAGTGTACAAGTAAAAATCAAACAAGTCAACTAACAGCTCCCCGGCAACGGCGCCAAAAATTTGACAGGCCCAAAATATACTGTCACGAATGTGGGTCCATCAAATTTAAATAAGAATGAAAGCTGGAAACCCTTTTACAATCAAAAATATGGAAATGTAATATAGGGGCCACAGGTCGTATTTTTCTCGGGGATAGTTGTCTAGTTTGATTCAAACTTGTGTTTATGTATCGTTTTTGTTTTGGGTTTCGAAATAAGTGATTGGGATTGGAATACAATCAAAATTGAAATTGCAATGGAGAAGTAAGAATCTTAAGCTAATGAACTAAGCACGAAGTTGGCACTAAAGGGAAATCTCAACTAATGGAAACCTAATGAAGCACTCACCAATTTTTTTCTTTTTAAAACTGATTCCTGATTTCAAACACTAAATGGAATGCTAAACAAGGAAGTAAAACAGTGATGAAGTTTTCGGAATTAATCAAGCTTACACAAATCAATGCACAAGAGACTTAGCAATCACGCAAGCAACAACTTCACTTAGCTAAAGTGTTGTTGGAAGCCAATCGCTACTACCCAAATTCAGATATTAGTAAGCGCAAGCTTATTGAATTCAAACACAATCACATGTCACAAAATCAAACCAAATCCTAATGCAATTGGTTCCACTTCACTTGGCACGCAAGAGCTAACTCTTTGTGCCAAAACTAACAACAATTCAAGGAATTAATATCTTTTCGACTAAGACTTCTAAATTAATGGATTCAATTGAGAAAAGGGGCTATGAGGGAAGAACTAAGCACGTCTAAAGAAAGAAACTTGAAAACCGAAAACATCAATTAAAGAAAACCAAAGGCTGAAATTTTCAGATTTGAAAGATTAACTACTCATCTAGTTTTCGCAATAGAGTAAAGGCTAAACTAACTAGTGCAAAACGAAGTTAAGCAACTAATCTATGTACCAGGTAACTTAGCTAGCAATTCCTGAACAAAAACTAGTGAAAAGAGGATGAAATTTCTGCTACACCCCAAGCAACTTGGCACGCAGCTGATTCACTTGGCACGCAGCAAATTAAACTAAAATAGACTGAAATTTGATCTAGTTAATCACTAAACAAGTTCATATATGACTCTACTTGCGGAATTAGAGCTAAACTACAGCTAAGAACTTGAAAAATCGTAAATTACAGTAACTACAGCTAAAATTCAGACAACACAGTGCAGAAATCAAAATTTACAGCTAAACTGAAATTAAACTAAGAAATTCTACTCCTCGATTCCTTCCAGAGCTCAGATACTCTTTGGTTGTCAAGCAAAGGAGAGCCTCGGACCCGCAAGCTCAGCAAATCATGGGGAAAAACTCATCAGCGATTGAATACAGCTCAAACTGCCCATTTCTGAAATTTCCATGCGATTTCTTCATTGCAGCAGTGTCTGCGTGCGTGGGTGGATGGATGACGATCCAAGCTACTCAGGGAACCCCTCTGGATAGCTTAGATGGAAGGTGGTAGAGCACAGCCGATCCGAAGAGTGTTAAATGGACAAAGCTGTAGAAACCTCTCACAACTCTGTTCTTGGGCAGATTTGATCCGGAAACAAGACCGATTGCCTCCCCAATGATCTAGCACATGAGTTCTGCAAGAAGATCGAGTGGTCGCGCCAACGGATTGAAGAAAACTCAAAGCAAAATGAAGAACTCGACGAAGAAGGTGACTGCGGCGAAGAACTCTGAAGACGCGACAAGGCTTGGCTGCGGAGGAAATTTTCCTTAAATAATAACCAGTGGACGGCTCAGATTTATTTGCTTCAATCCAACGGCTGATCTTGGTCTGATTTGAGCCAAACTTTTATGATGATGATCTGGGGCCAGGATCTGCCTTGTGGTAGCTCGGATCCTCCAGATATGCAACGGATGGTCCAGATCAACTCTGTCTGTGAACGGACGCTCTAGAGCCCTCCAAGCTTGATCCAACGGTTGATTTAGCTCCGATTGGGATGAAACCTTCAGATCTTGATCATAGAGCTTGATCAACCCTAACCCTAGCTCGGATTGCTTCGGATCGTCCCGGATGGCTCAGATCTAGCCGCTCTTGAATCGGATGGCCCGGATTAATCGTAGGCTTGATAATTCGATCCGGTTAACATCCGACTCAGGTTTGACCCAATATACCCTAAGTCCAGGGTCCTTTGATGCCTACAAAAATATATCAGAAAATTAGTGGCCAAATAATCCAAAAATTATGTAATTTTGTAATTAAGTCCAAAATAAGCTAAAGTTCCAAAACCTAGGGTAATTTCACAATTAAGCAATAAAAATATAGGTCAAACATGGATTTTAGCAGCTCAAATAACCAATAATATAGTATTTATCAACTCCCCCACACTTAGCCTTGAGCGTCTCGCGAAAACACTAAGTATCCCTTAGGCTTTCTTAAGCATATTTAGAGACAAATGAAAAGAAATTACCTAGGGTTGTCAATTCTTATATATCTAGGCTCTATGGATTACTATCTTGTCCTTAAATCAACAATTTATCCTTTTCATCCATCATGAGTCATTGAGATGAATTTAACTCATAGCCTTTCAAGGAAAATTTGGTGGCTCTCTCCTTAAGTTCTAACTTGATGAAGGAAGTGGAGCTCACTCAAACACATATGATTCTTGCACTACCATAGGCTTGCTTATTATCTAATCTCCACCATTAATCATGATTAGGATCAACAACTATAAAAACAAATCAAAGACATGGAAATGGTGAGAAATGGAATAAAAATCAAGAAAAATGGAAGAATAGATAAAGTGGAAAACTTGAGTGCTTGGGAATATTTCCAATGAACTTTGCTCTCTTATCAGTCCCCTGGCGAATTCAAAAGTGTCCTGGAGTAAACTCTTGCCTTGCACTTCAAAAATTCAATAAAAATCCCTCACTAGACCCTTATGCCAATTGTCTACCTTGCGTGCCATTTGTGCTTCTTTCTCTTCTGTTTACTGATTTTCTTGTCTTTTCTTTTATCCTCTAGCAAAGTCAGACTTGTAGTGGAGCAAAGCTTTTAATTTGGATGAGAGAAACTTCAATGATTCCATGGTGTCGAAATCTCAAAGATGTGCCAACTTGCTTCTTCTTTTCTTTTCTCATCTTCTCAAACTGTTTTTCTTTCCTTTTTGTTTTTCCTTTTCCGCTCTGAATTCTTCTCATGGAGCATTTCGAATCAGTGTTGCATCAGAGAGCCCTAGACATCAAATAGCAGTTAGAGACAAAAATTTGATGCTCCACACATGACCTTCACTAACTCTTGCACATTCCTTTTTAAGTTGGCACACTCAGAATTTTCCTTGGCACAGCATTTCTTCAATTCAGCTCAGATCAGATCAGTTCAAATTCCTTCTATTCATTCCAGATCAGTAGATTGGATTCCAATCTCAGCAATTCACAAATTTTCTGCAGTGGCACAGATTTTCTGCACAACTTCTCCCTTTTCTTTTCTTCTTCGAAACTTCTAGCTGCCATTTCTTTTTCAGCTTTCGATCAGTCTCCACTCAGCTTCATCTCCATTCTTCAATTCAGCTCGCATACAAACCTTGCTTGTATCACTCAGTAGCTCCCAAATGGAGCACTCGGCAGCAACAATTGGAATGCAATTCAGATTTTTGGGTTGTTTCAGCAAATTCTTTTCTCAGCTCAATTCAGACTTTAAGCTTCATCAGATTATACAGCTTCAAGTCACTGATTTCTCCAACAATTAACATCAAGAGTATTTGCTTCAAATAGTTGTGGAGAATTCAAGGTTTCCATTCGAAATTCCAATCAGCACATTGACTTAGCCAAACCACTGCCTTCCATTTTATGATTTTTTTTTTCAGCAGCTCTAGCATCCATTAGTTCTTCTTATATCTGAAATTGAATGTGCACCTTCAACTTCAGATACATTCAACACTTAACATCTTGATTCATAGCTTCAAAAACTCAAATTTCAGCTTCAACTTGACACAAACTGCATTTTCAGCTTGTTTTCTCAACCTTACTGCATTTCCAGCTTGTATTCTTTGCTTGATTCAGTAATGCAATTTAATTTTTCACTGCAATTCATCCACGCAGCAGCATTCCTTTGTTCTGATCAGCAACCTTTCAGTCTTCAATTCCTGATAATTTCCAATTGGTTTTGCTTTTAATCCTTTTCAACACCCTTGCATTTGTTTCCATTCCGAACACAGATTTTCAAACTTCTCCATTGCTTGCCTCTTGCTTCAATACAGAATTCCTTATATTTTCAGCTTTTGTTCGGACCTTGTTCAGACTCCCTGATTTATACAGCTTTGGAAACCCAAAATTCAGCTCGAGTTGATCAAACTGCATTTTCGGCTCTTGACACTGATTTTCTGCACAGATTTTTGTAGACCTCAAATCTGACCAGCTGAAATTATGGCTCCATCAGATTGTAGCTGAACTTAGCTTCCACAATTCCAACTTCCAAATTCTTGATCCAAGTTAATTTCGATCCAAGGTGGCAGATTTTTCAGTTTCTTTATGGCACAAATTGCTTTTCTCACTTAAGCTCAGATTTTGTGCCATTTCCTTTCTTTATTTCAGAATTTTCTTCATCTCTTTGGCAAAGAATTTCAGCCGAATTCACCTTGGTTTCAACATGGCTTAGATCTCCCATTGAGGGTCAAGAATCTTCAATTGTTTTCAATCTTTGATCACTTCTTCTTATCATTTTTTTTTTCGAAATGGCATCCTTGATAAAAATTGCTTCCAAATCACTAATCACTCCCCCACACTTAAATCTTTGTCCGTCTCGGGCAAAATAGCACTAAGAAAACATCCCAAGCAAACAAATCCATAGAAGAATTTGGGTTAAGATTAGCAATAAGGAAAGACAAGAATTTTGCCAAAATTGAATTGGAAAGGTAAACTAAATGATTAGTCCCAATAGATGTGATCCAATCAATGAAATATGGCTTAGAAAGAACCTAAGCAAGTTCTAGAGCACAATAACATATGTGTATCACAAAATAAGGCTAATCTCACTAGGTAAAAATAATCCATCTCAAATCCTCAATTAAGAATCTAAAGCAAAATCGTACTCAAGCATCCAAGAATTCATCCATGAACTCAAATCCTAAATCTCGACAACCAAATTTAATTTATTTTCCAAAAGATTCTAAAATGCTATAGAGATAACCTAAGGGATACATTTATTCCTAAGCATGCAAGAAAAAGTGTCCAAAAGAAATGACATGGTATTTACAATGACATTTATTCATGTTACTCTACTCACGTGTTTATTAGCAAGAACTCATTTTAAGAGTGAAAACATGCAATAAAGGAAAAGGCAACAAAGATCAAACTCCCTTTTATTTCTGGCGGTCGGAGTCTGTCAAGAAATAGCCTCCACCGTGGTAGTGGAGGAGTCTGGGTGTGCGAAAGAGCTTCTTCCATTTCTTCAACTTTACAATGCATCGCTCCCCCACACTTGGACTTAACTGCAACCTGTTCAGGTGGACGAAGATTATTTAAATACAAGACCCATTTAAGAGGTAGAGTGTTTTGAATTAAAGTAAAATCTACTCCCTCTTTATTCTTTTTGGGACACATTTCAGGAGGTTTCAGTCTGTTCAAATGAAGCTCCCACTCCAGCAGTCTTCTGGACCCTGCAAAACAATGTACTACCCCTCTAGAGCGTGCAGGGTACGAAGGAAATAAAATAATATCAGTCTTTGCATACAATTTATCCAAAAATGAATCACATCCAATAAAATCAAGTTTAGGCATCTCAAAGAATTTTTTACAATGAATATCTACCCAAGATGCATCAAGACACTTATCATAATCAATGAAATCTATTTTGGATGTCCCAATGAAATTTTCCCAATTATTCCCCACACATGACAAATCAAGAAATGTATCGCAGCCAATAAAATCAACTTTTGGTACCCCTCTTGATGTATCCAAAGAAATAAAAGAAATATTTACCTGATTGTGCTGAAAAATACCTAGAGGTTCCACAATGATAGATGTGTCCATAGCTACCTCCTGGTCCAGTATAGGGTCCATATCAGGTTCAAGTTCTAGTAAGCACTCTACTGGTACAAGTGATCCTTGGGTTCTTGCTTCCACCAGGCAAGTCCCTACACTTTCTGGTTCATCCTCTGAATTTTGTGGTGGTCCCTGGGGCTTACTGCAATCCCCTACACTTTCTTCAAACATGTGTCCTCAATTATTCCTGCAACAACCAATTTAGAAAAATCAGGACCTTCAATAATACTATCATCACAAAATAAAAGATGAGAATGGTCCTGTGAGATAGGAATGGGTGATTCTTGGGGCTTTGTGCAATCCCCTACACTTTGAATATTAACAGAAATAGGTGATCCTTGGGGCTCTGTGCAATCCCCTACACCTAGAAAAATCTCACCAGCTGGAAGTGCATCTGAAATGTCTTCTGTAAAATCCTCAGTATCAGCAGTCAATACTCTCTCAACCTCCTCTGAATCAATAGCTCCTCCAGAAAAATCATCGAGACATCCCTCAGCCTCTAGTTCTGTCTGCTCCAGCTCCTCAAGACTGTCCATGCTCATCACAGTGTGATCCTCTCTCGGATGCTTCATAGCATCAAAAAGGCTGAACTGTACAACCGTATCTCCAATCTCCATAGAAAGTGTCCCGGCATATACATCAATCTTCGTTCTGGCCGTCTTCAGAAACGGTCTGCCCAAGATAAGTGGAGAACGGTGTGCCAAGTGATCTCCCTCCATATCCAAAATATAAAAATCTGCAGGGAATATTAGCTCCTTTACCTTTACCAAAACATCCTCAATCATACCTGCTGGGCGGGTCTGGCTTCTGTCTGCTAGCTGTATCACCACACCAGTGGACTGTAAAGGGCCTATGCCAAGCATCTGAAATACTGACCTGGGCATCACATTTATGGAAGCTCCTAAATCTAACATAGCGTCATGAAATGTAGTGCTTCCTATCTCACAAGAAACAGTAAACATCCCAGGGTCTTCACATTTCTGAGGTAGGGCATGGATGAGCGATGAAACATTTTTCCCAATGCTGACCAATTCGTTTTCCTTAAGCTTCCTCTTGTTAACACAAAGATCCTTCAAGAACTTAGCATACTTTGGAATTTGTTTGATCATGGTCAACAAAGGTATATTGATTTCCACTTTGCTGAAAAGCTGTACTAGTTCATTAAACTCCTTAGCCTTCTCCTTCTCCCCTTGTCTTTTGGCATGTGTTCTTTGCTGTGGAAAGGGTAAAGGTACCCTAAAATCATCTTCTTTGGCCGGAATTGGAGAGGCTGAATTCTGCCCTGCTGTCCCATGCGAAGTGGCTGCTGTCCCATGCTTCTCGGCACTGTTTTCTTCTCTGATTTCCACCAAATTTGGAGGGTTGCTTGAGGAAGGGGTTGGGGACGGGCTAGGGTTGGAATCAGCTGAATTTGAACTCATTTCAGTGTGGTTTTGGGCCGGAATTGGAGTTGTTGTCCGGCTGCCTGAAAATTCTGCTCTTGGACTCTTTTGAGATGAAGTGACCTTCCCACTCCTCAAATAAATAGCACTCACTTTTCCTTTAGGATTAGGAACAGTTTGGGAAGGGAGTTGACTTGATCCTTGAGTTTGATTCTGATTGATCCCACTAGCCAATTGACCCATTTGCCTCTCAAGGTTTTTAATGGTGGGAAACATTTGTTGCATCATCTCCATCATTTGTTGTTGCTGCGCATTTCCTCCACTTGAGCTCCCATACCCTCCTTGGTTAGCATAGCTCCTTGACTGATTTTGAAAGGATGAAGTAGGCTGAAAATTTTGAGAAGGCTGAAAATTTTGAGCTTGCTGAATTGGTTGAAAACATGGCTGTTGGGGCTGATTAAAGGACTGATTGGGCTGTTGATAGGGCTGATCAAATGGCTGATATGCTTGGAAACATTGCTGGGCGTTGTGACCTTGAAAATTCTGATTCTGAGGTGGAAAATTAGGTGGCGAAGGCTGAAAATTCTGCCCTTGAAACCCTTGATTGTAGGGCTGTGAAAACTGATTCATGGGCTGTGATGGCTGAAAATTTTGTTGATTTGGAGCTTGGAAAGCTGGGAATGATTGAAAGCCTTGCTGCCCTTGATAAGGTTGCTGGAATTGAGGTTCAAATGCTTGGAATTGTTGCTGAAAATGCTGAGAATTAAGCTGAAATTGAGGCTGAAAACTCGGATTTGATGGCTGAAATTGTTGCTGATTGTTCTGAGGTTGCTGTGACTGCTGTAGGTTCGGTTGATGCTGCTGTGAAGATTGATTTTGAGGCTCTTGTTGGCAGAAAGCATTCCCATATCTCAAGTTAGGATGATTCCTCCAACCGGGGTTATAAGTGGAGGAATAAGGATTGTTTCTTGCTTGGAATTGTCCTCTCACTAAAGCCGCTACTGTCTCGTCCTGTTGGAGGGTGGGGCATGAGTCTGAAGTGTGCTCTTGACTAGAACAAATGCCACACACACTTGTAATTTGAGTAGAGGGTGGAGGTACTGAAGGAGTTGAGCTTAGTCTTTCCACTTTCAAATCTATTTTCTTCACAGCTGAGGTTAGCTCCAACAATGCATTCTGAACATTTTGATCAGTAGGAACTACTTGAACTTCACCCACTCCTCTGGTGGTCAAGGCTCTACCTCCAAATTGTTGGGAATTCTCAGCCATATTAGAAATTAACTCCCTAGCTTGCATTGGTGACTTGTTCACTAGGGCCCCTCCAGCTGCAGCATCTATCAGGACTCTATCCATCTGTAGCAGTCCCTCATAAAAATATTGAATCAACAATTGCTCACTGATTTGATGCTGGGGACAACTTGAACACAACTTGTTAAATCTTTCCCAGTAATCATAGAGTGTTTCACCCACCACTTGCTGAATCCCACAGATACTTTTTCTGATTATAGCTGTGCGGGAAGCTGGGAAATATTTCTCCAAAAATGCCTTTTTCATAGTTATCCAACTAGACACATGTCTGTAGGCAAATAATAAAACCAGTCTTTGGCTGCTCCTGTCAAGGTGAAGGGAAAAGCTCTCAGCTTGATGTCTTCTTCAGAAATGCCCTGAGGCTTCATAGTAGAGCACACCACATGGAATTCGTGCAAGTGTCTGTTTGGATCCTCCCCAGATAAACCCTGAAACTTTGGCAACAAATTGATAAGTCCAGATCTCAACTCAAAACTTTCCCCCAGCTCTGGATAAGCTATGCTGGAGTACTGAAATGCAGCGTCAGGTGCTACAAGCTCCTTCATGGTCCTCTGGTGGTCTGTCATGTCAATGCCTGAGTGAGTGCTGATAGTCTGAATAGGAGGGATATCTGTAGTCCCAGAATGAATGGCCTGGCCACTCCTGACTCTGAAAGTCCTCTCAATCTCAGGATCGAAATCTTCTAATTCAGCACCTAAAGACCTGGTCATAAAAACAAAACAAATCGCAGTAACAGTAGATAAAAAGATAAATCAAATAAAATCAAATCCAAAGATATAGCAATAAGCACAAAAGTAAGTCAAGAATGATATGAGATAAGTGTACAAGTAAAAATCAAACAAGTCAACTAACAGCTCCCCGGCAACGGCGCCAAAAATTTGACAGGCCCAAAATATTGTCACGAATGTGGGTCCATCAAATTTAAATAAAATGAAAGCTGGAAACCCTTTTACAATCAAAAATATGGAAATGTAATATAGGGGCCACAGGTCGTATTTTTCTCGGGGATAGTTGTCTAGTTTGATTCAAACTTGTGTTTATGTATCGTTTTTGTTTTGGGTTTCGAAATAAGTGATTGGGATTGGAATACAATCAAAATTGAAATTGCAATGGAGAAGTAAGAATCTTAAGCTAATGAACTAAGCACGAAGTTGGCACTAAAGGGAAATCTCAACTAATGGAAACCTAATGAAGCACTCACCAATTTTTTTCTTTTTAAAACTGATTCCTGATTTCAAACACTAAATGGAATGCTAAACAAGGAAGTAAAACAGTGATGAAGTTTTCGGAATTAATCAAGCTTACACAAATCAATGCACAAGAGACTTAGCAATCACGCAAGCAACAACTTCACTTAGCTAAAGTGTTGTTGGAAGCCAATCGCTACTACCCAAATTCAGATATTAGTAAGCGCAAGCTTATTGAATTCAAACACAATCACATGTCACAAAATCAAACCAAATCCTAATGCAATTGGTTCCACTTCACTTGGCACGCAAGAGCTAACTCTTTGTGCCAAAACTAACAACAATTCAAGGAATTAATATCTTTTCGACTAAGACTTCTAAATTAATGGATTCAATTGAGAAAAGGGGCTATGAGGGAAGAACTAAGCACGTCTAAAGAAAGAAACTTGAAAACCGAAAACATCAATTAAAGAAAACCAAAGGCTGAAATTTTCAGATTTGAAAGATTAACTACTCATCTAGTTTTCGCAATAGAGTAAAGGCTAAACTAACTAGTGCAAAACGAAGTTAAGCAACTAATCTATGTACCAGGTAACTTAGCTAGCAATTCCTGAACAAAAACTAGTGAAAAGAGGATGAAATTTCTGCTACACCCCAAGCAACTTGGCACGCAGCTGATTCACTTGGCACGCAGCAAATTAAACTAAAATAGACTGAAATTTGATCTAGTTAATCACTAAACAAGTTCATATATGACTCTACTTGCGGAATTAGAGCTAAACTACAGCTAAGAACTTGAAAAATCGTAAATTACAGTAACTACAGCTAAAATTCAGACAACACAGTGCAGAAATCAAAATTTACAGCTAAACTGAAATTAAACTAAGAAATTCTACTCCTCGATTCCTTCCAGAGCTCAGATACTCTTTGGTTGTCAAGCAAAGGAGAGCCTCGGACCCGCAAGCTCAGCAAATCATGGGGAAAAACTCATCAGCGATTGAATACAGCTCAAACTGCCCATTTCTGAAATTTCCATGCGATTTCTTCATTGCAGCAGTGTCTGCGTGCGTGGGTGGATGGATGACGATCCAAGCTACTCAGGGAACCCCTCTAGATAGCTTAGATGGAAGGTGGTAGAGCACAGCCGATCCGAAGAGTGTTAAATGGACAAAGCTGTAGAAACCTCTCACAACTCTGTTCTTGGGCAGATTTGATCCGGAAACAAGACCGATTGCCTCCCCAATGATCTAGCACATGAGTTCTGCAAGAAGATCGAGTGGTCGCGCCAACGGATTGAAGAAAACTCAAAGCAAAATGAAGAACTCGACGAAGAAGGTGACTGCGGCGAAGAACTCTGAAGACGCGACAAGCTTGGCTGCGGAGGAAATTTTCCTTAAATAATAACCAGTGGACGGCTCAGATTTATTTGCTTCAATCCAACAGCTGATCTTGGTCTGATTTGAGCCAAACTTTTATGATGATGATCTGGGGCCAGGATCTGCCTTGTGGTAGCTCGGATCCTCCAGATATGCAACGGATGGTCCAGATCAACTCTGTCTGTGAACGGACGCTCTAGAGCCCTCCAAGCTTGATCCAACGGTTGATTTAGCTCCGATTGGGATGAAACCTTCAGATCTTGATCATAGAGCTTGATCAACCCTAACCCTAGCTCGGATTGCTTCGGATCGTCCCGGATGGCTCAGATCTAGCCGCTCTTGAATCGGATGGCCCGGATTAATCGTAGGCTTGATAATTCGATCCAGTTAACATCCGACTCAGGTTTGACCCAATATACCCTAAGTCCAGGGTCCTTTGATGCCTACAAAAATATATCAGAAAATTAGTGGCCAAATAATCCAAAAATTGTGTAATTTTGCAATTAAGTCCAAAATAAGCTAAAGTTCCAAAACCTAGGGTAATTTCACAATTAAGCAATAAAAATATAGGTCAAACATGGATTTTAGTAGCTCAAATAACCAATAATATAGTATTTATCAATACCATGGTACAATGTCAAGGCCTAAAGAAAGTTGATTACTATTTTCAAGTAAATAAGTATTCGCAAGTGTTTTCAGTTTTAAGTATGTGCCTTTATTTCATATGTTAACCTTGATACATTGCAAGCATGTTAAAGAGTAAGAGTAAGGAAGTTAGTGTTTGAATATATGAGTACGTTAAGGTTGCAAATGATGTAATGCAAGTAATGTTTTCAACATGATTGAGCATGATAAGTTGATGTAAGTTTTCCCATGTGCATGTATTTTGGAAGTAAGCATTCTTTGAAATGAGCATGTTTATTATCGATAGCATGGATTTGTGAGTTAGGATTTACTTACTAAGCATTATGCTTATTAGTTGCATTTGCTTCTATTGCAGATAAAGGCAAAGAAAAAGCATAAGTTATGGAGGTGACCAGGACTTGCATTGATGCTCAGTGGCGGTGGAATCGTGGAAGAGATCAATTGGGTTAAGGCTTAGAGGCAATTTCTAAAGTTTAGAAACTTGTGGTTTGGTGTTTTGGATTGGTAGAACGTAATGATTTTGTGTAAACTTTGCATAGAGACAAGGTTGAGTACAAAATTCTAGTATAGCTTTAATATTTAATATTTTGTTTGGTAAAATGTGAACATTGTGTTTAACCTCCGCATAGAGTCAAAAGCTGATACAATCTTTAGCATGATTTCATATGGTTTGGTAGTCTTGTTAAATTCCACAAAGATTCTAATTTCAAGTCATTAGATTTGTTTTGAGTTGCTAGGATGTTTATAAAACTAGCATAGAGTATAGAAATAGAGTTATGTCTTTGTATGTCTTGAAAGTATATGAATTGTGGATCTTTGGAAATGGTTTTCAGTTCTTGAGGTCAAGTAGTGGTAACCTAAGGCCAAGGTCTAAGGTGAAGTCAAAGGTTAAGGTGAAGTGAGTAAAGGTAAAGGTAGTAAAGAGCGATGATCCGGCTTAAGTATAGGGTAGAGAAGTCGGGTTGTCACAGAGTGGTATCAGAGCAAGCTTCCACCTTTCCGCCACACTGACATCAAGCATCAATCCTGCCGCCTGCCAAGTAAGAAGTTCATATGTTGTAGTTTTGTATGCTTTTCATTATTGACTACTAGTATCAGTAAGTGCATGATGATAAGGAAGTATGTTAGTATTATTATATGCTAATATGTACTTGGAGATAATAAAGGAAGTTAGTAAGAGATAATGAGCTTTTATTTTCTTTACAATATAGAGTAAGAGAATGCCAAGAGGACGTCTTTCATGTTGTGATCTTAGTATAGCAAGACCTTGGTCTTGATTTGCCTAAACGCAAGGTTTGGGGGGATGTCGGCACACAAGGTGTTCGATAAAAGTTCTGAGCAAGACCAAGGTCTTACTAAGCCCTGGAACGAGTTCTAGGACTAAGAAATGAGATAAGAAACAAGACCAAGGTCTTGTTATATCCTAAAGCAAGTTTGAGAATATTACCGTTAAGTGTTAAGTTATACATTTAAGGACGTCCTAGAAAGGCCCAAAACGAGGAGCAAGCTCCTAGAGGGCAAGAGGCAACAGAGTCAGTACCACCACCAAATCTCTTAGAGGTGGTGGCTCAGTTGCAGAGGCAAGTAGCAGAGCAACACTAAGTTATTGCCACGATGATGGCTAATCAGCAGGCCACTCCTGTTACCCCACCAATGTCAAATGTTACGACACCAGTTGTGATCGAAGATCCATCGGTTACATCAATAGTCCCGGTATTCAGTGGAAGAAACTGAAGCCAGAGAACTTCTCAGGCACAAGCGAACCATGGGATTCTCAAGCATGGTTCAGAACTTTGGAAAACATAGTAAAGCTACTGGACTGGCCTGAGGTAGAGAAGATAAAGTGTGCATCTTTCTGCCTTATAGGAGATGCTAGAATGTGATGGGAGAGATTCAAGGCCAAGAGAGATGTCAGCTAGATGACATGGGCCGACTTCGAGACTGAGTTCTTCGAAGAATATTTTCACATGCGAGTAACCAACAAGCATTACGACGAATTCACGGAGTTCATACAAGGAGACTTATCCGTGGATGAAGCAGTGAAGAAGTTTAATCGATTAGCTTGTCTGTGCCCAGAGCTAGTTAGTACAGAAAAAGAGAGAGTCAGGCTAAAGCTCAAGATGTTAAGGCCTGAGATAGAGTTAAATGTGGCCAGCGGTGTTAAGAGGTCGCAAACCTCCGAAGAACTGATAAGTAGTGCTTTGATCACTGAACGCTACTTAAACAGTATAAAGGCCACCAAAAATGTTGAACGATGAAGTTCTTAACAACCTTACCTTCGGGAGAGGTCATGGCATCTACTCCGTGGCTAAGAGCTGTATTAAATTTGGATTTCCAACCGAGAACTCTATAGTGATTTAGTAGTCCTTGAGATGAAAGATTACGATATCATTTTAGGGATGGATTTCTTGAGCAAGTACAGTACCTCTATAGACTGCCGCAAGAGAAAGGTCAAGTTCACACCAGAAGCAGAACCTCCATTCGAGTTTATTGGAGACCCAAAGAGAAAAGACAAAAAGGTTTCTTTCTAACCTACAAGCTCACAAAATGTTAGATAATGGATGTTCTGGTTATTGAGCACATATAGTAGATGCAAGGCAAAGAGAAGGACTAAAGAAAGAAGAAGTACGGGTAGGTTATGACTATCCGGAGGGTTTTCCTGAAGAGTTACCAGGACTCCCTCCCAATCGGGAAATTGAGTTTGAAATTGAGTTAGCCCCAGGAACCAACCCAATTTCTAAGGCACCTTATCGCATGGCGCCAGCAGAACTGAAAGAATTGCAAGAACAATTGCAAGAGCTGCTCGACAAGGGTTTCATCCGCCCTAGTCATTCACCTTGGGGAGCTCCTGTATTGTTCGTCAAGAAGAAAGATGGATCTATGCGAATATGCTTAGATTATCGAGCTTTGAATAAGGTAACCATCAAGAACAGATATCCTTTGCCAAGGTTAGATGATTTATTTGATCAGCTAAAGGGAGCCACAGTGTTCTCCAAGATAGATCTGCGATCAGGTTACCATCAGCTCAGAGTGAAGGACAGTGATGTGCCAAGGACTGCTTTCAGTACAAGATATGGGCACTATGAGTTTGTGGTCATGCCCTTTGGAGTGACAAACGCCCCTGCGACGTTTATAGATCCAATGAATAGAGTGTTCAAGGATTTTCTGGACAAGTTCGTCATTGTCTTTATTGATGATATCCTAGTGTATTCAAAAACTCAGGAAGAACATGACGAACACCTGAAGATGGTATTGCAAACCTTACATCAGAAGGAGTTGTACGCCAAATTCTCAAAGTGTGAGTTTTGGCTTGACCAGGTGGCCTTCCTAGGCCACATCATTTCCAAGGAAGGTATTATGGTAGACCCAGCCAAGATTGAAGCAGTCAGTAATTGGAGTCGACCAAAAAATGCCAGTGAGATCAGAAGTTTTCTAGGTTTGGCAGGGTACTACAGAAGGTTTGTAAAGGACTTTTCAAAGATAGCTTCTCCACTTACAGCCCTTATCAGAAAGAATAAGAAGTATGAGTGGACTGAGGGCTGTGAGCAGAGCTTCCTTGAGTTGAAGAAGAGACTGACCAGCGCTCCTATCCTTACAGTACCCGAAGGTGATAAGAGCTTTGATATATACAGTGATGCATCAAAGCTAGGACTTGGAGCAGTCCTTATGCAAGAAGGCAAAGTCATAGCTTATGCTTCCAGGCAACTCAAGGACTATGAAAAGAATTACCCCACTCATGATCTGGAGTTGGCAGTTGTAGTCTTTGCCCTAAAGATATGGAGGCATTACTTGTATGGAGTGTAGTGTAAGATCTATACAGATCACCAGAGTCTGAAATATTTCTTCACTCAGAAAAACCTCAATATGAGACAGCGAAGGTGGCTCGAGTTAGTGAAGGACTATGACTGTGAGATTCTGTACCACCCTGGTAAGGCAAATAGAGTAGCAGATGCACTGAGTAGAAAGACTTATGCCACTTTGATGTCCTTATCATCGTTGGCACCACCATTACAGAAGGAGATAGTAGATTATGGAGTGGAGATTATTGATGGGCAGCTAGCTCTATTGACACTAGAGTCAACTTTGCTTGAAGAAATACAGAAAGAGCAAGTTGAGGATTCTGATATCCAAAGGATCAAGCAAGAGATGCAAGAAGGAGAGAGTAAAGAGTTTAGAGTATCTGACAGTGGGATACTCTACTATGGTGACCGTTTATGTGTCCCCAATCATGAAGAGCTGAGAAAGAAGATTCTTGAAGAAGCCCATGGAACTCCCTACTCAATGCATCCTGGTTCCACTAAGATGTACCAGGATTTGAAAAGAATATTTTGGTGGTCAGGGATGAAGAGAGACATAGCTAAGTATGTCAGCACCTGCCTGACATGTCAGAGAGTTAAAGCAGAACACCAGAGACCAGGAGGTGTCCTACAGCCCATTCAGATTCTAGAGTGGAAATGGGAAGACATAGCCATGGATTTGATAGTTGGTCTACCAAAGACAACTAATGGCTATGACGCTATTTGGGTGATAGTAGACAGATTGACCAAGTCTGCCCACTTCTTGGCAATCAGAGTGTCTTACTCAATTGAAAAGTTAGCCCAGTTATATGTGCAGGAAGTGATCCGACTACACGGAGTCCCGAAGACCATTATCTCTGATAGGGATGGTCGTTTTACTTTACACTTTTGGGAGTACGTACAGACAGCGTTAGGCACCAAACTGAAATTCAGCACAGCTTTCCATCCCCAGACTGATGGACAGACAGAGAGAGTGAATCAAGTTCTAGAAGATATGCTCAGAGCTTATGCATTAGACTTCAAGGGCAGTTGGTGCAAGTATTTGTGTTTAGCTGAGTTTGCCTACAACAACAGTTATCAGGCTACTATTGGTATGGCGCCCTACGAAGCTCTTTATGGCAGGAGGTGTAGATCTTCCCTCTGTTGGTATGAAGGTAGTGAGAAGAAAGAAATGGAGTCACAGACTGATCTCATAGATGATACCACAGAAGCTATAAAGAGTATCCGCCAGAGAATAGAAACTGCTCAGAGTAGGCAGAAGAGTTATGCCAATGTACGCCGTAGACCGTTAGAGTTTGAAGTTGGGGACACAGTTTTCCTCAAAGTAGCTCCTATGAAGGGTGTAATGAGATTTGGCAAGAAAGGAAAGCTAAGTCCTCGATACATAGGACCCTACCCAGTGACGAAAAGAGTTGGCAAGGTAGCTTATGAGTTGGAGCTACCTTCAGAGATGTCAGCAATACACAATGTGTTCCATGTCTCAATGTTGAAGAAGCACATCCCAGATGTCAACCAAGTGATTGAGCCACGGATGGTACAAGTTTAGGAGGATCTCAGTTATGAAAGTCGACCTATTCAAATAATAGATCGAGCAGTTAAGAAGCTGAGGAACAAAGATGTACCACTAGTGAAAGTCTTATGGCTGAATCAGAAGCATGCACTACAAGAATTTTTGCAATCAACAACGCCCAATCGACAACGTTTTTAAAAAAAAACGTTGTCTTTTTTTGTTTTACAACGTTTTTAGTGAAAAGCGTTGTCTATGTGTTTTACTTTTTAATAACGACAACGTTTTATAATGATGCGATGTGCTTAGTGTTGTGGTTTCGGATGAAAGACAACGATGTTACAAAAGCGTTTTTTAAAAGCGTTGTCGTATTTCCCGCTAAAATAAAAAACACATCCCTCGCTCATTGCCAAACCTCGGCGGCTCGCGAAAAATCTCTCCGCGCTTCTTTTCTCCGCGAAATATCTCCCTCTACCTCCCTCCACCTCCCTCATTGCCACCTCCCTCGTCCTCTCCTCTCCACGAAATCGACATTTTCCTCCTCTTTGCCAAAACCCTAAGCGCCAAAACTCCATTCTCACTTTTCCCCTCTTTGCCAAAACCCGAAGCGCCAAACGTTGCCGAATCCCTCTGCTTCGCATTTTCCCTCGCGTTGCTGAACATCTCCGCTGTCATCACCTCCCTCTCTGGTGGAGATGTGCTCGATTCCGGCGCTGGGATGCCTCCGTAGAGAACCAATGGTTGATCGTCATCCTGAGCACCGTCGTCGCCATCCTCGTCGGCTGCGCATCGATCTTCTTCGTCCGGACATCGAGCGGAAGTAAGCCTGCCAAGCCGCCGGTCGTGAAGACCCAGCTAGATGTGGAGGAGGACCAAGAGAGGAAGAAGGTCACCGTCTTCTTCGGGACGCAAACCGGGATTGGCTGAGGGGTTCGCAAAGGTTAGGGTTTTGATCTGAGTAGTTCAAAATTTTTTAAAATTTTCTCCCATAACTTTCGATTGTTCTAGGCGCTGACTGAGGAGGCGAAGGCATGGTACCCTGATGCCATATTTAAAGTCGTGGATATCGTAAGATCATCTTCCTTCTGTTTCAGATAATTGGAAAACTACTGATTCATTGATTGATTTGTAGCTTTCCCCCTCGATAATAGGATGAATATGCTACTGAGGATGATGAGTACGAGGAGAACTTGAAAAAGGAGAGCTTGGCTTTGTTCTTCTTGGCTACGTAAGTTGAAAGCCAGGAATTCAATTTTCTCAAAGTTCGAGTTGATCCCTTTATGTTCTTTAGGCAAGGAGATGGCGAGCCTACTGATAATGCTGCCCGGTTCTACAAATGGTTTACAGAGGTTTTTGAAGCATGCACATTGGTGTGTTTGTTTCAGGCAATCAGCAATATGAACATTTTAATAAGGTTTGGCATGATGAAATTGTCAGTATTCTTTTTGTGGGAATTGTTTGGCTGATATATTTGTGTATTGTGTCGTTGCAAAGGTTGCTACAGTGGTTGATGAACTGCTTCATGAGCAAGGTCTACTCAATTTATTAAGATTGTGATTTGACTGAGTCATATATACTACTTGAGCTGACTTTAAATCCTATCTTCAGTTTCAAGTTCAAAGTTCATGCATTTCATTTTTCTAGAGAATTTAACTTGCTTGGTAGACTAATTGTTACTCTAAAAACTTGTAAAGCCAACATTGTATGATGAGTTAATAAGAAACATTTGATTAGCCATGTTATCTGTGAGTCTCATACATACAACTGTAATGTAGTCGTCATGTGCAAGTTTGTAAATGTGTTCAATGATCTTAAGATTCATTCTTGGATATTCTTCTGTTTTTTTTTGCTCTGCATAGGTGCCAAGCGCATTGTCTATGTGGGGTTGGGAGATGATGATCAGTGTATTGAGGATGACTTCACTGCATGGTATGTAGTATCAGTATGCATGCCATCCAAATTCCAATGTTGGCTACGGTTATTTTTTAGTTTTTTTTTTCTTTTTTCTCTTTTGCCCATTACTATCCCATTACTCCTCTGTGGAATATAAAATATCAATTGTACTTTCAGGAGGGAGTTTCTTTGGCCGAAGTTGGATAAAAGTAGCTTACATTATATTGTATTTTCTATAATTTCTAATTCCATTTTTTTAGGCAGTGTTAAAGGATAGTTATGAGATCGAGCTTCAGAAGTTGGCCCTATTTTTTTAGGCAGTGTTTAAAAGCGGACCATTGTCAATTTCATCTAAAGGTTAGTTTTCTTATTTCTAAAAAGATTGAGATTACGTTGATATGATGAAGTTTTCTCACTGTATTATTGTCCATGTTGCTTTTGAGTAGATTCATTATAATGATGCCATGACCTGGCTTGGAGGCTATATATAAACAGAAATTTTTTATCATGGTTGTCAAAATCAGCATCAGTATTGGTATCTGATATTTAGAAAATCAAGCTATTGGCCATATCAGATCAGTAGGATATAAATCAATAACAAAAGTTAAAAATATGGAAAAAATTAGATTGATTGTTCTCTATCATAGACGATAATATTAAACTAATAATAAAATAAGAACACTTGCTAATATAAAATATTATGAGTAGTTGCATCATATGAGTTTATTGGTAATCATGATGCTAGTTGTTCTTTTCTAATAATATCTCGATACAACAACTGAATTAGTAGCAGTAACTTGTGAGCTCATTTTTTCTCTAACCCTTTGTGTATATCACAATACTAGGAATTGGGTGGAAATCATGGAAGAGGCGTTGGTTTATACTCACACGGACTTCTCTTGTTTTCTTCAAGAACGATCCTGTATGTATGATTACTTCTATTTAGAAAACAATGGTTACTTTTTTATGTTTTAATCCCAATAGTTTTTGTCGATGAGTTATTATTTTTATGGGTAGCTTTTGTTGATCCTTTATACAATATCTGTTAAAATAGAAGGAAAATCCTTGACATCATAGATTAGTGGGAAGATGCGAGTCATAGAAATACATTTTCTATATGTTGGAGTAAAATCACATTTATTTGATCCTCCAAGGGTGCTTGGAGTCACACATGGAGCTGGTTGCAATTTTCTGTCAAGAGGTATTTATCAGGATAAAATCAGGGGATAAGTAAATTCACCGTTGTGCTTTAGTGGGCTACATAATCCACAAATGTGTATAGCCGTGCAAAGTTTTGGCACATCTGTAAATCTACGATGGAGAAAACATGCAGCATGGATGAATTCTTATGTTTTGTGGTCTGAAAAAAATGTAATCATATATCCAATATTGCTATAATTCCACATCAATTTGAACGTCACAAAGAAAATTTTGAACACATGCTTATTTCTAGCTATTATGTGTATGTACTTTGATGTAAGATATACGAACTGGAATGTAACTACCACTTTGCTGTTATGTTTATAAGTTGTTTAAGCATAGTTTGTGGTATTTCTTCACGGTGATTGAGGCTTTATGCAATATGATAGATAAAGTATGATTGAATATGGGGCGAAAAAGGAGCATACAAAAAGTATTAATTGACTTTTGGTGGCATTTGTAGAGTGCACTACCCCAAAGAGGTGGCGAAGTCAATCTTACTTTGGGTGGTATTGACCTAAATAATTCTGGAAGGTAAACTTTTTTTTAATATTTATTTTAACTATCCTTCTTTCATATATTATCAGCTGCTACAGTGGATATATATGTTCGTTTGTTAAAAGTTTTATTTCAGTGTTGTTGTTAGGGAAGATAAGAAGTTATTAACAGTTTTGTTTCCTGATGGACGTGATGGTCGGGCATTTACCCTTAAGGTAATTTACAAACTCTAATCTCACCTTTGAATAAATTTTCCTGAAGAGCCAATAATCCACCCTTGTCTTCTTTCGTATGGAAATTAACCTTTGTGAGCTTTGCTTATGGCTATGCCAGGCAGAATCTTCGGATGATTTATTTGAATGGAAAACAGCTTTGGAGCATGCGCTTGCGCAAGCTCCAAATGCTGCTCTTGTGATGGGACATAATGGAATTTTTCATAATGACAATGGAGATACTTTCGAAGGATCATTCCATTATTGTAAGTTCCCGTTATTGCAAGTTCTGATTTTCTTTTACTTAACATAGACTATGTTTGGAATTTTTGTACCCTTCTAATTTGATCATTATGTTTTTCTGTCATGGACAGGGAGGGACAAGAGACCTATCAAATCCTTGGTTGTTGGTAGGCCAATTTTGCTTGCCCTTGAAGATATTGACGGAGGGCCATCCTTTCTAGAAAAGGCTTTATGCTTTCTTGAGAAGTTTGGTGAGTAATGAAACAAATATGATGTTTTACTCTTCAATTTTCCTGTTACTGTTTTTTGGTGGATTTCTGGTACTTTCCTTTTCTATAAATTGTAATATGCTTGATAACTATAGATGGCGCACGCGAATATGCTCGTCACCTTTACTCATGCCAAGAAGTTATGGATCTGGACATAGCACATACAAAGATTGTGACATCATGACGGGGTTTATGTTTACATGTCCACTTAAATTGTTAGACTTGATTTTATATATCAATTAACATACAATGACTCCTTTCACAATTCATCCTCGCATGCTCAAACTGTAAAAGAACAATCTGTAAGACTTGGTTCAAACTGAAGCAAGAATTATTCCAACTTCTGAAAACATATCTGTCTTTGGATTTAATGTTGAATGCTGATCTTTAGTAGTCAGTTGTACATCTTAAGAAATAAAATTTGTAGGAACAAAGGTGGAAGGAATTTTGCGACAAGCCGCTGATGTTGAAGAAGTTCATCAAAGAATCCAAGAGTATGAGCAAGGTTTGTGTCCTTGTTCCATTGAATTAATAATTTTTAGTGGAACCATATGGAAGGTGCATGGATACATTGGACAATATCTTTGTTGATCAAGACTTATATGTCACTCCGCATTTTTTTACCCGATTTTGATTTTTATTCCTTAAGATTTTTTTATATATTACTATTAAGCCTAGTTGAATGACACTTTTTTTAGGAAAGACCGAATTTGCAGCGGATGAAGATGCCCATATTGTTGGTGATTGTGTTAAGGTTCTTTTATATTTTTCTCAGTGATTACCTGGCAGCCTCTAATTTCGAATTTACTTTGATCAATTACTAATATTCATACAACTCTGCAGTATGTTCTTCGGGAGTTACCATCCTCTCCAGTTCCAGCTTCTTGTTGTACTGCATTGCTGGAAGCTTATAGTACGTCTCTCTCTATTCTAATAGTGGTTTACTGTATGCATATTTGTGCTAGTTTTATCAGTAATCCAATGGAACCCCTTATGGAATAGTTGTTAGAATGGTCTTTCAAAATTGTCAATATTTCTGCCGGATTTTTCTCCAGGTGAAAGTTGCATATGTAGCATAAAGACTAACTGAGGATCTGCTCCTATCACATTGGAATCCATCCCACTAACTTTGTATGGAAAAATTTAGGCTGTCTACTTCAAGAGAAGTGAGAGGGGTGGTGGAGAGGGGGGAGGAGAGGAGAGGGAAGGGATAGTGGAGGATAAACTACTTCTCCAGAATTTATTTACTTGGAACAGTCGAAAGGATGGATGAGTTTTCTTTCTGTTTACCTGGGAGGAAAAAATGATGGAAACAGAGCCAAATGACCACATTACTCTAGATGAGTTAAAAAAATACCATTGTTCCTATCCATGTGAAACCTTCGTCCTTCCTCGCTGCAGTCGTCACCATTGGTGATGATGAGATCAACCCTAGTTGCCCAGTGATCTAGGAACAAGGAGTTTCTTGTATGCCAGCTGCCAGTGTTGACCTGCAGTGAAAGGATGTTTGCTTGCATTAATATGCAAGTACAAGATATCTGAATAATAGTTATCAGTGTAAATTTTCTAGCTTTTGTAATCTTCTGTCAGTGTAATATATAGGTATGCTTTATATTCTTTTTAGTTGTCACATATGGAAGCAGTCTTATTTGTGTGTATATAATCTCTTATCCCAATTTATTATTTTTATGCAGTGTTAAAGCAGATCGAGTTAACAAGCAGCCCCAAAGAACAACTTGTGAATGATGAAGTTTTATAGAACTTGTGAATTGAGATATTTTTTGTATTTAATATGGAATACAAACACTTTTGTAAATAATGCACTGTATAATAAGTGAATTTTGTAAACTATTATCAGTGTAAATTGTGAATATTATCAATTGTGAATAAAAATGCTTGTAAATTGTGAATATTGTAAATTGTGAATATTATCAATTGTGAATAAAAATGTTTATAAATTGTGAATATTATAAATTGTGAAAAACACTGCCTATTAAAAAGATAACGTTTTTTAAGTAACAATACACAACACGATTTTTGCGTTGTCTTTGTGCCAAACCACAACGCTTTTTAAAAACCAATAGACAACGCGAAAAAAGCGTTGTCTTTGCTCTAAACCACAACGCGGAAAAAGCGTTGTCGTAGATATACTTTCTACAACGGCTTCATCAACATCGCTTTTTAAGCATTAACGACAACGCGGAAAAAGCGTTGTTGTTTCACTTTTTTCTTGTAGTGATGAAGAGGCAACTTGGGAATCAGAAGATAGCATGAGGCAAAGGTATCCAGACCTGTTTTAAGTTCGAGGACGAACTTTTTAAAAGGTGAGGAGGATTGTAACACCCAAAATTTTCTGGTATTATTAGGGATTTTTCAGAATTTTTCTAGTATTTTTCGGAATTAAAATAAAAAGAAAAGGAAAAATGATCAGGGAGAGAATTGATCTCGCGACCACATGGCAGGCCGGTCCTTAAACGAACTCGGCTAACCAGAAGGGCAGGGGTATCAAGCACAGAAAAGAAAGGATCGAAATTATGTTATAGGTAAGTTAGGCTGTTTCATGAAGAGGTATTTAGACCTCCACTTAAGTCGCGTGAAACCCCGATTAGGTTTTCGTGAGGCTGCGAGAGGAGGCGCGTGGAGGCTGCGAAACCAAAGGGAAACTCAAGGGATCTTTTCCTCCTTCTTCTTCCTCTTGAGTAGAACATCTAGGGCTTCTTCCCTAGGGTCAAGGAGGGAGGAGATTTGCACGAAGAAAGGGGAAGAGGAGTGCTACGTTGGGATTTAAACCATACTTAGTGAGTTTTCTTCAAGATAAGGGTAAGTAGATCACTCACCTGCAATAGGAGTAGTTTTCGTATGTAAGTTCTTGTTGTAGAACCATGTTTTATGATGCATGCTTTAAGATTATGGTTATCGGGTGTTTTAAGATTTTAAAGATGCATGTTTTCTCATGATAGAATTTTAATTGGTTTAGATTTGGTGTATGTAAGCTAAGCATGATAATATTTAATTTTTGAAAAGTCCCAAAAATGAGGTTGGGATTAAGGGCACGCAAGGTGCTCGATGAAAGTCTCAAGTAAGAATGGTAAAGGTGTTAAGTGCAAAATTTATGCAAAAGTAAGATAGTTTGATACGTATAAGTATTATAGTAAGAAAGTATTTTATTTTCGGAAAGTGACATGTACTGGGCAAATGGAAGGCCCACAGAAAGTTAGAAAGAAGCTCTAATAAGGTACGGTGGCTAGCTACCCCGCAACCTATTAGAGAAGCGCGCAATTGGTACATTGATACCATGGTACAATGTCAAGGCCTAAAGAAAGTTGATTACTATTTTCAAGTAAATAAGTATTCGCAAGTGTTTTCAGTTTTAAGTATGTGCCTTTATTTCATATGTTAGCCTTGATACATTGCAAGCATGTTAAAGAGTAAGAGTAATGAAGTTAGTGTTTGAATGTATGAGTACGTTAAGGTTGCAAATGATGTAATGCAGGTAATGTTTTCAACATGATTGAGCATGATAAGTAGAAGTAAGTTTTCCCATGTGCATGTATTTTGGAAGTAAGCATTCTTTGAAATGAGCATGTTTATTATCGATAGCATGGATTTGTGAGTTAGGATTTACTTACTAAGCATTGTGCTTATTAGTTACATTTCCTTCTATTGCAGATAAAGGCAAAGAAAAAGCATAAGTTATGGAGGTGACCAGGACTTGCATTGATGCTCAGTGGCGGTGGAACCGTGGAAGAGATCCGTTGGGTTAAGGCTTAGAGGCAATTTCTGAAGTTTAGAAACTTGTGGTTTGGTGTTTTGGATTGGTAGAACGTAATGATTTTGTGTAAACTTTGCATAGAGACAAGGTTGAGTACAAAACTCTAGTATAGCTTTAATATTTAATATTTTGTTTGGTAAAATGTGAACATTGTTTTTAACCTCCGCATAGAGTCAAAAGTTGATACAATCTTTAGCATGATTTCATATGGTTTGGTAGTCTTGTTAAATTCCGCAAAGATTCTAATTTCAAGTCATTAGATTTATTTTGAGTTGCTAGGATGTTTATAAAACTAGCATAGAGTATAGAAATAGAGTTATGTCTTTGTATGTCTTGAAAGTATATGAATTGTGGATCTTTGGAAATGGTTTTCAGTTCTTGAAGTCAAGTAGTGGTAACCTAAGGCCAAGGTCTAAGGTGAAGTCAAAGGTTAAGGTGAAGTGAGTAAAGGTAAAGGTAGTAAAGAGCGACGATCCGGCTTAAGTATAGGGTAGAGAAGTCGGGTCGTCACAAGCACCATTGAGGTATCTCCTACAATCACTATCCACAAAGTTCTTTTAATTAAGGGAATGGAGTTTAATTTACTTAGTGTAAGTCAACTTTATGATGCGGGATATAGAGTTGAGTTTCATGCTAGAAAGTGTTTAATTAAGCAAAATGGATCCGAGAGTATTATGCTAGAAGGATATAGAGAGGCTAATTTTTACTATCTTAATCTTTCTTATGCTTCTAACAATTTGCTTAAGTGTCTCATATCTAAAGAAGAAGACAGATGGTTGTGGCACCGACGACTTGGGCACATCAACATGAAGAATATTGCAAGAGTTTCCAAGAAGGAGTTGGTGAAGGGGCTCCCCATGATCAAGTATGAAAAGAACAAGATGTGTGATGCATGCCAAGAGGGTAAGCAATCTAAATCATCACACAAAGGTAAAACCTTAACTAGCACTACTTTACCTTTAGAATTATTGCATATGGACTTATTTGATTGTCATAGTACTCCATCCTTGGTAGGGAGTAAATATTGTTTGGTTATTGTAGATGACTTTTCTAGATTTACTTGAATATTTTTCATGAAACATAAGGATGATACCTTAGAAATTTTCATAGGTTTTAGTAAGAGGGTGAAAATGAGAAATACCTCAAGATCAACCGAATTAGGAGTGACCATGGTGGGGAGTTTAAAAACTCAAACTTCTCACAATTTTGTTTAGAAAATGGGTACAAGCATGAATTTTCATGCCCAAGGACCCCTCAACAAAATGGTGTAGTGGAAAGGAGAAATAGAGCCTTACAAGAAGCCGCTAGGACTATGCTTAATGCATATTCTCTTCCTAGCTACTTTTAGGCCGAAGCGGTAAATACCACTAGTTACACCCAAAATCGGGTCTTAATCCATAGGATTTTAGGAAAAACCCCATTTGCGTTGTGGAATGGGAGAATTCCACAAGTTCACTATTTTAGGGTTTTTGGGTGTAAGGTTTACATTTTGAACACCAAAGATGATTTGAGGAAGTTCGAATCTAAAGCGGATGAGGGGATTTTGGTTGGGTATTCATCCACTAGTAGGGGATATAGGGTATATAATAAAAGGACCAAGGTAATTGACGAGTCATCCAATGTGGAGTTTGATGAGACCACTAGTACCTACCCTAGGAAATCTTGTATTGATAAGGACATAGAAGAAAGTCAACCCTTGCCCATGAAATTCAAAACCTATATTTGGGGGGGCAATGATCAAGGGGGAGAGAGAAGTGCACTAGAGGATGAGCATCATGTAGTCAATGAACCCATAACCTCTAGGCCCTTAAGGCATCACCAAGATCACCCCATTGACCAAATAGTGGGTGATGTCACTCAAGGGGTGAGGACTAGGTCTTACTTTAGGGAACAAAGTAGTCAAATTACCTTAATTTCTCAATTAGAACCGAAATCCATTGATGAGGCATTAGGTGATGTGGATTGGATCCTAGCTATGCAAAAGGAGTTGAATCAATTTGAAAGAAGTGAGGTATGGGAATTAGTTCCTAGGCCCAATGATTGTACTATTGTCACCACTAGGTGAGTCTTGAGGAACAAGCTAGATGATCAAGGGAAGATAACTAGAAACAAGACAAGGTTGGTTGTTAGGGGGTTTAATCAAGTAGAGAGCCTTGATTATGATGAGACATATGCCCCCGTAGCTAGATTAGAGTCTATTAGAATTTTATTAGCATATGTCGCCCACATGGGTTTCACACTTCACCAAATGGATATGAAGTCGGCATTCCTTAATGGGGTCATTAAGGAAGAGGTATATGTAGAGCAACCACCCGGGTTTGAAAACTCAAATTACCCTAGGCATATCTATAAACTAAGAAAAGCCTTGTATGGATTGAAACAAGCTCCCCAGGCTTGGTATGAAAGGCTTTCATCATTCTTAGTATCCAAGGGTTTTAGGAGAGGTACAATTGATCCAACTCTTTTCTTAAAATCTAAGGATAAGGACATCTTTGTGGCCAAAGTATATGTTGATGATATTATCTTTGGGTCACCAAATAGTCAATTTCTCCATGAGTTCATTAAATGCATGGAAAATAAGTTTGAGATGAGTCTTGTGGGAGAGTTGACCTTCTTTTTAGGCTTACAAGTTAAACAAACAAATGAAGGGACTCATGTGTATCAAACTAAATATGCTAGGAAATCATTAAGAAATTTGGACTAGAAAATGCTAAGGTAGCATCTACCCCTATAGGAACAAATGTCAAAATAGATAATGATCTTGAAGGTAAAATGGTAGACTAAAAATAATATCGGAGCATGATTGGTAGTTTATTGTACCTTACCGCTAGTAGACCCGATATATTATTTGCGGTAGGTATGTGTGCAAGGTACCAATCATGTGCCAAAGAGTTTCATCTAGTGGTAGTCAAGAGGATCTTAAGATATATTAAAGTACTCTTAATGTCGGGCTTTGGTATCCTAGGACTCCAAATGTTGAACTTTTTGGATACACCGATTCGGACTATGCGGGTTGTAAACTAGATAGGAAGAGTACTAGTAGAGGATGTCAATTTATTGGTTCATCTTTAGTTAGTTGGAGTAGTAGGAAACAACCATGTGTTGCCCTATCAACAACGGAGGCCGAATATGTGGCAATGGGTGGTTGTGTGTCTCAACTACTTTGGATCATGCATACCTTAGAGGATTATGAGTTACATTACTCCAAAGTCAAGGTGTTGTGTGATAATGTAAGTATAATTAACTTGACTAAAAATCCGGTTCACCATTCTAGAACAAAACACATTGAAGTGAAGCATCACTTCATTAGGGATCATGTAGCAAGGGGTGACATAGATTTGTACTATGTTGAGTCAAAGTCAAACCTTACCGATAAATTTACCAAGCCTCTTCCCGAAGCAGAGTTCACATCCTTAAGAAAGGGCCTTGGTATGTGTTTTGTAGAAATATAGGATGGACCTTGGGATAATACAATAGAAAGGTAGTGCTTGATCCATTAGAATGATACAAATGATTCACATGTGCTTATGGCATAGTGTTGGGTCATGAAATGTATCAAATTATGAAAAATAGATCAACCATGGGGAAAGCAAGTGTTTATGTGACGACCCGACTTCTCTCCCTTAAGGCGGATGTCACTTTTACTTAACCTTAACTTTACCTTATCCTTAGCCTTGGGTTACAACTACTTGACTTCCCTTAACTTGCTCTGAAATTTTTTTTTTTCAATGGCACCAGTCGACTGCCAGAAGGCCAGTCGACTGGTGTCAGCCACAGAAGCTTTCTATGCGCGGCACCAGTCGACTAGCATCTTGGCAGTCGACTGGTGCATCAAACAGAAGGGTTCCGTTCGATAGGGCAGTCGACTGGTATATGAACCAGTCGACTGGCACGCCTGAAAGCTGCAATCTCAAACCTGGGAAATCCTTTCAAGGGTCCATAATTCATACACTTCCAAAGCATATAGATAAATAACTCCAAATCTATACTCTATACTAGTTTTATAAACATCTTAGCAACCCAAAACAAACCCATTAACTTGCAATTAGGATCTCTGCGGAATTTAATAAACTATCAAAACATATGAAATCTATACTAGAGTTTGTATTCAACTTTGTCTCTATGCAAAGTTTAAACAAAATCATTACGTTCTACCAATCCAAAACACCAACCACAAGTTTTTATAAGACTTAACCCAAAGATCTCTCCCACGGTTCCACCGCCACTGAACATCAATGCAAGTCCCGTTCGCCTCCTTAGCTTATGCTTTTTCTTTACCTTTATCTGCAATAGAAGGAAATGCAACTAATAAGCGATATGCTTAGTAAGTAAATCCTAACTCACAAATCCACGCGATCAATGATAAACATGCTCTTTTCAAAGGATGCTCGCTTCAAAATACATGCACTTGGAAATACTTGCTCATGGGAACTTTCATATAATTATCATGCTCAATCATGCTTGACAACATTTACTTGCATTAAAACACTTGCAACCTTAACATGCTCATGATTTCTTTTGAGACTTGAAACTTATACGTTTCCATACTTTAAAACACTAACTGCCTTGCTCTTGCTTTTTAACATGCTTGTAACATAACAACGTTAACCTACATAACAAAACATGTACTTAACTGAAAACACTTACATATACTCATATACTTCAAAATAATAATCAACTTTCTAGGCCTTGACATTGTACCTGGTATCAATGTACTAATGCGCACATCCCTAATAGGTTTCGGGGTAGCTAGCCACCGCACCCTATTAGAACTTCTTTCTAACTTTCTGTGGGCCTCTCATTTGCCCGGTACATGTCTCTTTACAAAAGTAAAATACTTTCTTACTCATAATGTTTATACTTATCAAGCTATCTTTTTTTTCCATAAATCTGGCACTACAAACCTTTACCTTTCTTACTTGGAACTTTCATCGAGCACCTTGCGTGCCCTTAACCCAAAACTCATTTTTGGGACTTTTCAAGAACTTGGTCTTATCATGCTTAGATTTACATACACAAAACCTACTCAAGTTTAAGTTCTATAATAAGAAATATGTCTTCTTGAGAAACTGAAACACACAATTTAAAATAGTCTTAAAGCATACACTTAGATCACAAAACATAGTTCTACAACGAGAAATACATGACGAAACTACTTCTATTGCAGTGAGTGATCTACTTACCCCCTTTGCTTGAAGAAAACTCACTAAGTATATAGTAAAATCCTAGCGTAGGACTCCTTTTCTCTTCCTTGCGAGAAACTTTACTCCTTAGCCCTAGGGAAGAAGCCCTAGGTTCTCTACTCAAGAGGAAGAAGAAGGAGGAAGAAAATCTTATTTTCTCCCTGTTTTCGAGCCCCTCTTGCCCCCTATTTCCGCCGACTCCCATACCCTAAAGGGGATTTAACGCAACTTAAGCGGAAGTTGAAACACCTCTTCATGAAAAGGACTTACTTACCTATAACATAATTTCGATCCATTCTTTTCTGTGCTTGATACCCCCAACCTTCTGGCTAGCCGAGCCTGCTTAAGGACTGGCTTGCCGCGTGGTCGCGAGATCAAATCTCCACCCGACCCTTTCCCTTTTCTTTTTATTTTTATTTCAAAAAATTGTCAGAAAATTCAGAAAAATTCCTAATAATTCATGAAAATTATTGGGTGTTACAATTTAATTAATGGACATCTTGCCCAAAGATTATGGTTGGACATTTTAAATATTTGAAAATCATTCTGTGTTTTATTTGTTTTGTCATAGGCTTAGGACATGTATGATTGCAAAACTAGGTTGAAACTTTGATACAAAGTTAGTGTTTTTCAAGAAATTCAAACTTTAGTCAAAAAGTCAAGCGTGTTTGAATTTTTCATGAACTGATATTTTTTCTTGTTAGAGTATATCATATGAAACATGCTTGCAAATTTTCATAATTTTTGAAATTTTCTGAAATTTTTGGGGAGTTTCTAAAATTCGGCTCAGAAGCTGATATTCTGACTGACAAAGTATCAGTCGACTGCCCTCTGTTGCAGTCGACTGATACTCCCTGTTTCAGTAGTCTGGGAATTTTCATATATAAGAAGTTCTCTCAATTGATGCCATGGGTGAGTATTGCTTAGGGCAATCATTTTGATGGTGTCAAAGGGGGAGAATGGGTGGTTTAAGTTAGGTTTGTAACTTAAACTTTTGGTTTAATTTTGGTTTATGAAAATTGAAAATGGAGAAGGCATAGGTTAAGGGGGAGGTTATCTCTTGTTTTCTTGTATGTTCTTGCTTTTCAATTGTTGTTATTTGTTGTTGTTTTATCCCTAACATAAACATGTTACCACAAATCAAAAATGGAGAGATTGTTGGGGCAATCGACCCAAGGATGATCGGGAAGATCATGGTTTTGATGTGTGTGTCAACATGGTTTAAGGTTAGGATGTTATCTTGTTATTTGATATGTGTGATTGAGTTTGCAGGAATTGGAGAATCACACATGAAGGACTTATCCGAGGGACGAGAGTCAAGGGAAGAGGACTCCAAGGGCAAGCCGGGAAGTGGACTTCAAAGGGCACACGTGAAGGGTGGCATGGAGGCAAGCCAAGGGAAGGCTTGTGTGTGCATCCGAGGGACAATAGCCGGTGGAAAAGACTTTAAGGGGCGAGCTAAGGGAGTGTACTTGAAGGCACACGTGAAGGAGGGTCAAGGAGGGTCTTCGGAATGTGGAAGAGAGATTGTATAGGTTGGGCAGTCGATTGGTAGAAAGGCAGTCGACTGCCAGCCAATTCTCAAACTCATAGAATGTTTGAGACCCTAGACCAGTCGACTGCCCCAGGAGCAATCGACTGATACTCCCAAAAACTAGCCGTTGGGTTAGCCGTTGGCTAGCAATTAAGGCTGGACTAGTGACTGCCCAAGGGCAGTCGACTAGTGTCGGGCTAGACAACTCATGGAGTTGTCCTTTACTCTTATTTAAAAGGTGACTTTTGGGCATGAGGAAGGTACGGTTCTTAAGTGTACCAAAGTGTTGTTCATGCCAAAAAGTGATCAGTTCTTCCTCTCGATTTCTATTCCATCTTGTAAAGAGGAAGAAAACAACCTTGTAAAGGTTTTCTCCACCTTAAAGGAGGCTTTTCATAGTGGAGAGTGTGCTTGTGCGTGGATCCTTGGATTAGTCACCTTTCAGGGTGGATACCAAGTAAATTCTCTGAGTTAGCATTGGATTTCTTTCTTTTCATATATTTTGTTTGTATTGTGCTAACCCTCTTATAGAGAAAGTTCAAGAAAAGTACTATTCACCCCCCCCCTCCTAGCAAGCGTCAACGATCTAACATGTTTTGCTTGAGTTTAGCAAGTTCTATTTCTAAGATATTAAGTCTGGTTTCTAAAACAGAGACTCGAGTTTCAAGGAGAACATTCCTAGTGCTTCCTCGGACGTGTTGACTCGTAGGTATTATTATGTTATAACTTTGTTGTAAGCATAAGTTGCATATTTGTTTTCTACATAGTTTACATGTTCCCCTTTTATCTATGGTCGGGTAGTATCCACATAGAAAAGAAGGAAAATTATCGGCTCCTGTTTTTAAGACCCAGTCATGGACACAATCTAGCACATCTGATTTTGATATTGTATTTTGAGCATAGATTGTGTGAACATAAGATTCATAGCGTCTAAGTCCTCCCATTGGTCTGCTAAGTTATCAAGCTCTTGCTGGAACTTGCTACTAGTGGCTGCATATTTGTCTGCTAAGGTATAAGGGTTGTCATGGAATGAATTGATTAATGTAAAATCGAAGGAGGAAGCTATTTCTTCTATGTCCTCTATATAGACAATAGAGTAAATAGAAGAGGTATCAGGTACATCCTCTTGAATTGCTATTAAATCTAGGTTTGTGCAAGAGACCAATTTGGCTTCCCTAGTGTATAGGTTTTTCTTATTTGGACATGCTGAAGATAAATGTCCTGGTTCATTACAGGCAAAACAAGTTATCGTATTAGCATATGTTTTCTTTGGTTTAAATTTTCTGACATGTTTAGTCTTGTTTAAGTATGACTTCTTTTCTTTGTTTTTTCTCAAGTAGTAGCCTTTTCTAGGTCTAATTTTGGGCTGAGACTGTATAGCTGGATTACTGGGTTTTCTTCGTTGTTTGTGCTTATGTTGGCTTAATCCATATTGTTGTGGGGTGTATATTTGACTGCAAAACCCGTATTGTTGGTTTTTATGTTGTTTTTGTATTTGAATATAAGTACATTTTTCTTTAAGTATTGAGATGATATGTTGAATTCTAACTCCTATATTGTCATATTGGGGTGTCACTTTTAAGTCTATCCATGCCTTGTGGATTTCTTTGCCTAAGTCTCCCGGTAATTTGCTAAATAGTCTTTCGCCTAATTCAGGATTACAATAATTCCCTGAGATAGCTATGAGTGCTAGAAAGTCATTGCAAAAAGGTTTGATCTAATTCCAACTAAATAGTTGAAGTTGTTTTAAGTCTCTCATGGCTTCCCTTTGTCGTATATCTATTCCTGTATTGACATCTCTAGCAGTTAAAAGTCTATGGATAGTATAACAAAAGTTTAGTATGTTGTTGCCTTGGGCTGCTATACGAGCTATTTCCTCCGGGAATTTTGCTTTGTAGGCTTCCCAGGTGGCTCTAGCTACGTCACCTAAATAATTATCTCCTATACGAATCATGACTTCTCCTGTTTCTATGTCTATCTCATGTTTAGCTTGATAATATCTTCTAACAGAGATAATCCATTGCTCTAAATAATTGTCATAGAGCTGGGGATCATCGCATTCAGCTATGTTTAAAAGTATGAAATTTTTCCCAAAGTAAGTAATCTAAGGTGGATGTCTTTTTCCTAGGGTTCTGAGAAGTGGATTATTGTTGGTATATGGAAGGATTGATGTCCTTGGTAGATGACCTTGTCCATAATCAGTGGTTCTCATAGAACTTTCTGGATATTGTATTATAGGTGGTCTAGTAGTGGCAGATGTATTAGTAGATTCGGTTGGGTTCATAAGGTGTAAATCTGTACTTCGTTTCCTTGCAATTATATTATGGTCTTCATCAAAATATAATTCCCAGTCATTCTCAAGTTTTTGTTGTCTCTTTTCAAAGTCTTCGAATTCAGTTAATTCTTTAGGGGTCAGATAAATTGTCATTTCTGAGGGCAAAAATAAAAATTCATCTAAGTCATCAAAAAACTCATATTGTGGTTCTTGATGTAATATAAAAGTCATGTTATCTACTGAAGATATACTTTGCTCACTACTTTTAATATTAAGATCTTCTATATTCATTAGGTTTAAATTATCTTCTTCTTCATTATCTTCATTCTGTGAAGTAGAAGGTTTATAATTGTTGAATCTTACTGTGTGATCTCCCATTCTATCTTTGTACATTATTGATTATGTTGGTTGTAAGGTCCGGGATGGTATATCTAAAGTGATGTTCCATTCTAATCCTGCTAAGATTTTAGAAGAAAAATCTCTTGGTTTTAGGAAGTATATTCCTCAAGAAGTAAGAGCTTCAATGATATCATTAATTTGTACTCTAAAACTATTATTAAACTGAGTTATTGTTTTTCCTAAGAAAATGATATCAATTTGTATATTATCTTTCTTTAAGTCTCCATAACCTTTAGTTTTAATTATGATTTTAATATGTTTAACGAAGTCTTGAATTGTCATATTAAAATTAGGGCAAAAGTATGTGATTCTATGTTATTGTTCATATCGACTTCAATAAGCCCAATAATTGTCTTTTCTTTATCTACGAATCTTGAGTCATATAGGACAAGTAACACCTTGCCTCCGATGTTTTTTCTAGTTAAACCTCTAAGGCCGAATATAATTAATCCTAAATGAATGTAATTATGTCGTCGACAGAGAAGTATTTGTGCTGACTCTTCAGTCATAAGAGTTAGACGTTCTTCTCCTCCATCAGGCAGGTGAAGTGTGTGGGATCGGATAGAAACGATAGAGGGGGATGAATATCGTACTTAAAAATTTCAGATAAATAGAGCAATTACGCAGCGTAAAAATGAAAACTAATCGCTAACACAAGTTCTTTTTACTTGGTTCAGAGTCGCGGTCGGCTCCTACTCCAAGGCCCACGGTCCTTGACTGTTTACGATGGGCAATTCTATATTTTCGTGAAATATTACAATTCGAGTGTACAAATATAGAATTGAAAAACAGAGTTACAGTACTTTAAAGAAAAATCAGTTTTACCGACGATCGGAGAGGTTGGAAGTTTCCAGAGCAGTGGGTCGTCATCAACGCTTGAATCACGAGTACGGAACTTGTCGGAGCGGAGCGCTTGAGCGTAAGAGTTGAAAGCAATTGATGTGGAAGCCTTGGGGGTGAACCCCCTTTTATAGTAGTCAGTGGGGTGCCTGTATCGAAGGGAGCGCTTGACACGTGGCCTCTCCTGTGCAAACTCTAATCCACAGGCTTGGTCAGCGTCGATCCCCTTCATTGAGGCGCCTGAGCTGACTGGGGCGCTTGTGCTAACACAAGTGCCTGAGCTGACTTGGTCCAGAGGCTTGCGTAGCAATTTGCTTAGAATGCTTGGAGTAGCCTTGCACTGGGGCCCTGTCTCCTCACAGGCGCCTATCCCAGTGAGGCACCACACACCATTGAGGCACCTGAATGCAGAAACTTTGTCCCTTCGTTCCTGCAACCAGGGTTAGTTCCAAAACACACAAAGCATATACAAATGATATATTAACCATGATTTACAGCCTAAGCTGTCTTGGTTCTGACTTTGGGTCTCCCAAATGGAACCCTAGGTCGAACCGACGCCTAATGTTCTCTCCTATGGGGAATGCGTCCTCACCTACTCCTCTCGGGAGAATTTACCTTTTTGTCAACCGGCTCCTTTGGTTGGACTTTTGCCCAGCTTCCCTTACCAGGTCTTCGTGCCCAATCCGCGATCAGGTCTTCATGCCTCAACTTCACTCACCAGGTCTTCGGTGCTCAATCCTCGACTAGGTCTTCGTGCCCAATCCGCGATCAGGTCTTCGTGCCCAGCTTTACTCACCAGGTCTTCGTGCCCAGCTTCACTCACCAGGTCTTCGAGCCTAATCTTATGTCAGGACTTAGTTGCCCAGCCCACGGCCAGGACTTAGTGCCCAACTCATAGAACCAGGACTTAATGCCTAGTCTACCTAGGACTTTCCTGCACACTTAATAAGCTCATTAGATCACAACCAAATCTTAACTTCTGAACCCTTTGCCATTATCAAAACATAGGTTCGACTTTGGTGCTCCCGGCACCAACAATCTCCCCCTTTTTGATTTATGGCAACACGGTTCAAAAAGTTAAGTTAAAAACGATATAACATTTCTAACAAGCAAAAAAAAAATTGTTAAGAACTACTTAAAAGAAATACAGTTTTGTCCCCCTGAAACTAATATTCTCCCCCTGAAAATGTTCTCCCCCAGAATTTTTCAATTATATGCAATTTTTGTAAAACTTCTAAGTGTTTTATGTTTGACTAAGTGCTTTAAATTGGAGCAAAAAGCTTTAAGTGTTTTTCTAAGTGTTTTTCAAAATCGAGCAAAACATTTGCACTCACAAAAACATTTTACACTTACAATTTTCCAAAAAGAAATTTTGCAAGCGTAAATTTTGTTTAAAAAACTTTTACTTAAAAGGCTTTGCCAAATGAATTTTTATTTAGCCAAAAATTTACTTAGCCAAAAAATTTTGAACATAGATTTCCCTTAAAAAGTTTCAACGTTTTGAGAATTGGGAAAATTTTATTTTTTAAAAGCTTTTTGCACACTTAGAAAAATTTGCTTAAAAATATTTTGTGCAAAGATAATATTTTTACTTGGAAACAATCTTTAACAAATTTTTGAAGTACTTAGAAAAATTTTGAAAGCACTTAACACTTAGAAAAAATTTTGAAAGCACTTAGAAATTTTCGAAGTACTTAGAAAAATTTTGAAAGCACTTAAACACTTTTCAAAGTACTTAGAAAATTTTTTAAAGTACTTAACACTAAAAAAATTTTGAAAGCACATAGCAATTCTTGAAGCACTTAACACAAAAAATTTTGAAAGCACTTAGCAATTCTTAAAGTTGAAAGCACTTAGCAATTCTTGAAGCACTTAGAAATTTACTTTACTTTTTGAAAGAAATTAAAATTTGAAAAATTTATTGAAAGAAAAAATTTTCTCTCTTTTCTCCTTTCTCTCCCCCATTGCCATATATATAAAAAAATGATAACAACTATTGTACGTTAATTTTGAATTAGAGCTAGTTAAAAAGAATTTGAAGTCCATATTGAATCAACTCTAGTAAAATCAAACAAGAACAAGACTAACCCACTTAATCTAGTCTTGTCAAATTCAGGGGTCAGAAGGTTTCATAAAGCGTTCTTAATGAAAAAAAAACTTGTGAGTGAAAGATCCCTCTGAATTGAATTTGATCTATGAATCTCACCAACAAAAATTCTTTCCTTTGCAAAGTATTTAGTATAATTTTTGAAAAACATATCATTTTTGACAAAATAATTTCAAAAATCTTCGTTTTTGAAAAAGGACTAAATATTAGAAAAGAATTAAATACTTAAATTGCACCCAAAAGAAAAACTATACTTTGAAAAGTATTGTGCACCTGGAAACTTTTTAGAAAAAATATTTTGAACTTAATATTGCCAAAAAAATTCATTTAGAAAAGGGCATTCACCAAAAAAAAATTATGCACTTTTTTTTAAAAAAAATCACTTAGCCAAATATAGTGCACTTTAAAAAATATTATGCAAAAACTTGTATTTTGAATGATATTTTACATTTCAACCATCAATACTTTGAAAAACATTAGAAACAATTATTCTTTGAAAAATATTGCACTTAACACATAATTTTTTTTTAAAAAAATTGTACTTAGTATTAAAAATAACAATTTGTACTTTGAAAAATATTTTCTACTTAACAAATATTGGCACTTTGAGAAATATTCATACTTTGAGAAATATTTGTGCTTTGAAAAATATTTATACTTTGAAAAATATTTATACTTTAAAAATTATTAGTATTTTTGAAAACTATTAGTACTTTTGAAACATCCAATACTCCTTTTAATTTGAACTCCCCCTAAACCTGACTCAGTCCTAGGAGGCTTGTTGACCACAAGTTAGTCCTCCTCTGAGTCTTAGGGTTTGATTCAAACAAAAAGAATTTAAAAAGACTAAGTTTAAAACAACTTTTGAAGACTATTTTGTTTTAATGATTTGAAAAACAAATTCTTCTTTTTCTCTTTCCTTTTGAAAAAGTTAATATAAAGAACTGAAAAGAAAAAATTCTATATTTAAAATAATTTCCAAGAGAAAAGCAGAAGGTTTTTGTAAAAAAAACTTAAGTCCAAAAAAATATATAAATATCAGAGCCCGGACTGCAGACATTTTTCTTAAAAAAATATCCTAAGTAATACCCAAGGTGACTTTTGCAACACTTATTTTTCAAGAATAAATTGATTGGCTAAAAGAAATGTTTACAAACATTAAATGGTTTTCAGGTAAGTGAGCAACAAGACACCTAAAGTATTTAATGATTAAGTTTAAGTATAATGATTTGAAAATTTTGAACTTTGATTTTTGACAGTAAAAAGTTATATTTGAATTTTGTTAAGTATTAATTTTGAAAAAGCTGAATTCAAAAAATTGAGTTGAATTTTGAAGAATAATTATGTTGAAAAAAAATGATTTTGAATTTGGTTTAATAAATTAAAGATGAAATTGATTCAGTTTGTAAGGTTGCTTGGTTTGGACTAAATTTTTAGGTCCTAAGCATCTCACCCATTTCAAAGTGACAAAACAGGTTAATCTTATCCTCTTTGTGAGATGCATTAATTTTATCTTTTGATTTTAGGTCAAGACTATGGTTTGATTGAAGCTTGTGTTAGATTTAAATTTATCAAATAGTCAATAAAAAATGAGTTTCGATAATTGGCTTCCAGGTCTTGGCGAGGCACAGAGGCATTCTTTGGTCGTAGCCTTATTGGATCAACAACTCTTTCCTTGATAAAGCCTTTTACCGAAAGTTCATTTTCAAATTACTTCTTGAAAAATTTTGGTCTAACTAGTTTAGAATTTGGATCGGTAGCTTCGGCTAGTTCCACCAGACTAAACAGACCAAGTAAGGTACGTCATACCTTACTTGACCTTATTAGAAGGGCTTTCCTAACGTACTATTATCTCACCTCCACCTAATACTAGGTTGTTCAAGTTTTAATATAGTTAGGTCCTTATTAACCATTTCTAGTCCTAACAATAGTAAATAAAAAAAGACTAAGTAAAATCACAATGAGGAGAAATTTCTGGATTTTCTAAGTTAGCACGATTATTAATTAATTTTTCTAGTATACCAATTTTAATTTTCAAAGTCTCATTTTCTTGTCTTAATTTTTTGAAATTTGAATGTATTACTATACATGATTTAATTAAGTTACTTAGGCACGTGTTCATATCTAAATTTGACCAAGAGTGATTAAGTAAACTATCAGCATTCATTGTAAAGAGTGGATTTCATATAAAGTAAAGTTACCCATCTTGCTAGGTTGTCATGGATCTTTGGCTCTTCTATTTGTGCATCCATCTTTGTAATGCCCAAACTCCCGGCAATTGAAGCATTGGATGCGACTCTTGTCCTTTGATGCTCTTGGAACTGGTTCCTTTGTCGCCGTCGATGGTGTCGTTCGTATCTTATGAGTAGGACACTTACTTTTGTAGTGCCCTCTCTCCCTGCATGTGTAACAAATTATTTGATTTTTAAAATTTGAATTTATAAGTTTACCTTTTGATTCCTCGTTGGGAATCTCTGTTAGTAATATGAGAGAAGTGTCTTAAGGCAATCGCCTTATGATCGTAATCATTTACTTTAATAAATGAATATTCACTATTTGAGTATACATGTTCGTGTATTTGATTGAGATCTTAAACTCATTTACTGAATGTCCGCAATACAATTCACAGCATGAGAGAATTTGTGATGAATTCACAACTAGTGATTATCTCTACATGTGCAATTGTGAAGTATTGAAATTGTCCCTAGTCGATGAATTGATAAATACGGACACTATCAATTCTGTTGAGACTAGCATGGGTTATTCTCTAATTAGCTGATTCTCACTGGCTGGTGACATTGGGATGTCCGGAGATAAACATGAATGCTAGTTAAGGGAACTAGTTCATTGGAGTGACTAGCTGTAAGACTTCATATGGTAATCTACATATAGATATGTCAATGAAGTTCTTACTGCAGCTTAAGTGCGATGTTCCTTTGACTTGCGGTGTTCAAGTCATCTTGGTCATGGAGACTTATACTTTGACATCTTAAGCAAGCATCTCTAAGGAGGTATGGACCCAGGATGGTTGGGTATAAGCCGAAGTGCCCGAAGATGTTTGAACAGCCTACAAAGGATTCACCACTCCTTGAGAGGAGATGTATACCCAAGGCCTATCGTCGGATTGATACTCGAAGCCTCTGGCCAGAGCATCACATGTTCAGAGTATGAATCTCTCAAAAACATGAGAGTAACTAGAATCCGTAGGACGAGAAAAATATTGCTTGGGCTAGGTGTGACGTAGTCAGCCTAGTGGGGACTGACACACATAGACCGTGTCCTGAACCAAGTGGGTATAAGATGGTGAAGGGAATGAGGCACGATTCATTAAAGCTGCTGAAGGGTTTCAGAATAGTTTCTGAGGTCAACCATTGATCTTTCGATTAATTGGGGATCATGATGTACTACTAGGTGTCACTCATGATCGTTCTATAATTGGTTAATTATAGACGGCCAACATAAATCGAAAGCCTATTTAGTCACACGCACTACGAGTAGTCCGAGGGATTTAAAACGAGTTGAAAATTGGATTTTCCAATCAAGAGAGATAAGTCGAATCTGAATTTTTCAGAGACGCATCGGAAGCATAAAATGGCTAAGTCTTTTGAAGACTTATTGAACGAATTAAATGAGTTTAATTCGTGAGATCATGGTTTGTCTTATAAAATTATGGATAAAGAAATTTGTATAAAGAAATTTATATAAAGAAATTTATATAAAGAGTTTTATTTATCATGGAAATTAAAATAAACCTTGGAATAGTTTATTTTATTTTATAAAATCAATAATGGATTGATTTACCATGATAAAGAAATTTATATAAAGAAATTTCTTTCCATAATAAAAGGGGAGACATGGTTATTTTTATTATAAATTAAGTTATAATAAAAACTTGGCATAACGGAATAATTCATAGAAAAATTTATAAGATAAATTTCTTATGAAAAATTTATTCCGTTAAGAGGAGACTTGGCGATTAAAAGGCTACTATATAAAGGTACCAAGGCAAGGCTTGGAAATTAATCCAAGAGATCAAGGATTCTTGCCTAGCCTCTCTTCTTCTCTTTCTCTCCCTCTCCCTCCTCTAGTGGCGCCGGCCCTAGAGGCCCTCCCTTTGGTTGCCGTGAGCTTCCTCCACCAAGAAGCTGTCGAAGAAGAAGAAGAAGCGGGCGCAACTCCTTCCTTCCTCCCGGAATCTTGATTCCGTTCTTCGTTTGGTGGTTAGTTTTCCATCTCTCTCTTGGTATTCTTGTCGTGCCTTTGGAGAATCTAATAGTTCTTGTCGGCACGAAACTCGTGGCTTTACGAAGTCATCCCGAAGAAAACTTGGCGTGGACGCGAATAGAGGCGGAGCTTCCAAGGGACGCTACGGTTGGATCTCGTCCCTTTCTACGAGTTATGCGAGGTATTAAGTAAATTAGTTTACTTTCTGCAAAATTTTAAATGTATGATCATGTCTCCACAACATAAGGTTGCATGCTAGATACGTGGTTAAAATAATTTGAGAAATTATTTATGCTAAACCTTCCGCTGCACGTAATTAAATTTTAAAATTACTAACCCGTATCCATGTCAACATGCACCCGGTCCCAACAATCTCCCCCTTGATTCTTGCCGTCTCAGATCTAGATTCATCTTCTGATTCTGGTTTGGATTCGGCTTCAAAATCGGATTCAGAATCTCTCTCGGTTGCTTGTGTTTGCACTGAGAGTGCAAGATAGCTTACTTGATCTTCTTCTTCTTCATTCGGTTCCTCCGATGATTTGGACATCGCACCTTTTAAGAGCTCAATATCGGAGCTCTCTTCGTGTAGGTTGATTAGCTTCTCCCACATCTCTTTGGCACAATTGAAGTTCTCGCCGGAGAATAGTGGTGGACGGGCACTGTTCCACTCTTGGTTGGTCATTTAGTTTAAACCTCGTACACAAAAGAAATAACAAAAATGTACCAAGACTTGGTCTTAGATTAGTAGTGCGGGAAAGGGAAAAAAAACTAACTCAAAAGGTGTTGCATGAATTTTGAGGTAAAATAATAATAAAAATTCATGACAAATTTTTTAAAAATGTTGGCTTTATCAATTCTGATTAATGGTGAAAAAAATAAGAATTCAATGTTGAAGAAAAAAATTTGCTAGAATTAAGGTAGCACGAATTTTGAGAAAAATATTTAAAAAATTATGACAAATTTTTAAAAATTGATCGTTATATCGATTTTGACTTATGGTGAAAAAATAAGAATTCAAAATTGAAAAAGGCGTAAGAATATTTTATACCCACGCACAAATATTATTTATTTGAAATAAAAAGCGAAAAATCTGAAAAAATACTCAACTGGTGATTGCACCAAGTTTAAGTCACCCGCTCTGATACCACTTGTGGGATCGGATAGAAATGATAGAGGGAGTGAATATCGTTCTTAAAAATTTCGGATAAATAGAGCAATTACGCAGCGGAAAAATGAAAACCAATCACTAACACTAGTTCTTTTTACTTGGTTCGGAGTCGCGGTCGGCTCCTACTCCAAGGTCCACGGTCCTTGACTGTTTACGATGGGCAATTCTATATTTTCGTGAAATATTACAATTCGAGTGTACAAATATAGAATTGAAAAATAGAGTTACAGCACTTTAAAGAAAAATCAGTTTTACCGACGATCGGAGAGGTTGGAAGTTTCCAGAGAAGCAGGTCGTCGTCAGCGCTTGAATCACGAGTACGGAACTTGTTGGAGCGGAGCGCTTGAGCGTAAGAGTTGAAAGCAATTGATGTGGAAGCCTTGGGGGTGAACCCCCTTTTATAGGAGTCAGTGGGGCGCCTATATCGAAGGGGGTGCCTGACACGTGGCCTCTCCTGCGCGAACTTTAATCCGCAGGCTTGGTCAGCACCTATCCCCTTCATTGAGGCGCCTGAGCTGACTTGGTCCAGAGGCTTGCGTGGTAGTTTGCTTCGAATGTTTGGAGTAGCCTTGCACTGGGGCGCCTGTCCCCTCACAGGCACCTAGCCCAGTGAGGTGCCTCACACCATTAAGGTGCCTGAATGCAGAAACGTTGTCCCTTCGTTCTTGCAACCAGGGTTAGTTCCAAAACACACAAAGCATATACAAATGATATATTAACCATGATTTACAGCCTAAGCTGTTTTGGTTCTGACTTTGGGTCTCCCAAATGGAACCCTAGGTCAAACCGACGCCTAATGTTCCCTCCTACGAGGAACGCGTCCTCACCTACTCCTCTTGGGAGAATTTATCTTTTTGCCAACCGGCTCCTCCGGTTGGACTTTTGCCCAGCTTCACTTACCAAGTCTTCGTGCCCAATCCGCGATCAGGTCTACGTGCCCAGCTTCACTCACCAGGTCTTCGATGCCCAGTCTTCGACCAGGTCTTCATGCCCAATCCGCGATCAGGTCTTTGTGCCCAGCTTTACTCGCCAGGTCTTCGTGCCCAACCTTACGTCAGGACTTAGTTGCCCAACCCGCGGCCAGGACTTAGTGCCCAATTCATAGAACCAGGACTTAGTGCATAGTGTACCTAGGACTTTCCTGCACACTTAATAAGCTCATTAGATCACAACCAAATCTTAACTTCTGAACCCTTTTCCATTATCAAAACATAGGTTCGACTTTGATGCTTCCGGCACCAACAAAGTGCTTCAGTCTTTTTATGGTGGTGAAATAATGAAGTATTGAAAGAGAATCTTCCTTGGTTATACAATCTTCTAGGATTTAGTGTGTTAAGTTGGGCATTAGAAAAGAGAGTGAGATCTTTTTCTATGTCTACTAATTCTTCTAATCTGTGATTAGAAATACTATTTCTTCTTCCCACTATATTATCAAGCCAAAAAGTTGTATTTGTTTCTGTTCTTCTTTCACTTATTGTTCTAGATGGACCGGTAAAAGTGTAACGCCCCAAAATTTCCATTTTAAGTCCTTAAAGTCCTTGAAATTAGTTAAAAATACTTTAGAGATATTCTTTGGATTTTTAGAAATTTTTAGAATATTTTTACGGATTTTTCTGAGTCCGTTTAGTATTTTTACTAAAAGAAATAGAGTTTTCAGCAAAAAGTTGCCTGGGCGAGTTTTGAACCCGAGACCTCTCATGGGATCAACGACTTAAGTCGGTCGAGTTAACCAGGAGCCCCAGCAGGGGTGTGCTGAAAGAAAATAAAGAGATATTAAGTTAAGTTATAAGTTGGACTTAAATACCCTAAGTATAAATAGATAATTAAAGAGAGAAATTTTATTTTTCTCAACCTAAACCCTCTCTCCCTCGCCCAAGCCTCACGCCGCCCCTCCCCTCTCTTCCCTTGGGCAAAAACACACCAAGGCTTCCTCTCCTCTTCTAAGGGGGCGCCGGCCAAGGAAGAAGCAAGGAGGGCGTAGCGTTTCGTTCGTCTCGACGAGAGGAACGCCTGAGCGCGAAGAAATCTCCGAGACTTCGAGTTTCTCCGGAACCTCCGACGCCGTTCTTGGTTGTAAGTCCAAGATATCGAAGTAAGTACTGCTCACCTGCAGTAAGAGGCGGTTTTCCGCAAGATTTTCCCGTTAGAAAGTTAAAAATGCAATTTTCCTTAAAGTTTATGATTTTGCATGTAATCCTAGGATGATCCATGCTTGTATAAGTTTGATTAAGCACCCTATATGAGGTTAGGGGCTAAGAAAAGTTATGAGAAAAGAAAAGAGAAGATAAAGATAAGAAAAGAAAAGGCCAAGGCCTTAAGAAATCCCCAAAAGTCAAGACTTAGGGATTTGGGCACACAAGGGACTCGTTAAAATGCCAAGGCATTTAAAGATAAGAAAGAAAAGAAAGAAAAGCTATTTTATTTTCTAAGGCCAGTACCCGGCGTCTAAGGGCGTCGTTAAAGAAATCCAGGTGTCCAATTCCAAGGTCTTGGCCCTGGTAGACCAAGGTCTGCTCTATTAGGATTGGTGGCTCGCTACCCCAACCTTTTAGGGAACACGCATAAGATGGTACTTACGTCTTAAGTGGATCCAAGTGAGATATTATTTTCAAGTATATGCTTTAGCAAAGTTTTTCTAAAGTTTAAGAAAGTTTTCTAAAAGTTAAAGAAAGATTTAAAAGTCAAAGAATTGCTAAAGTTTCAAGTTAAGCCAAGAACAAGTAAGTTAAGACTTATTAGCGCTTTAGTATGCATGTCTTGAGTTATACATGTTGTTTTAGTGTTTCTTTTAGGCATAAAAGTATCTCATGTGATTTCACATTGTTTTAAAAAGCATGCTTGCACATTTCTAGATTTTGTGAGCTAGATAGTACTTACTAAGCTTTATGCTTACTAGTTGCATTTCCTCTTGCTGCAGGTAAAGGTAAAGGCAAGCAATTCTGAAGGAAGGCGACAAGGCGGTGCTGAGTGACGTGTGTGTGGTGGCTGACCTTGGAGAGGTCCTTGGGACAAGATGAAGGAAGGGCTTAAAGTGCATTTATTATAAAGTCTTAGTTAAAGTTAGATCATATAGCATATATTCAAGTAATCGCGTTTTAGATATTTTGCATGTCTTAAAACCACAAGTAAAGATTCCATGTCATTTCATTTAGCATACATATCCTTATGATTGCATTGGATGAGTAGAAGTGTGAGTAGTTTTGGATATTGATACTTTGTTGGAGATGTTGATGCATGTGCCAAGATAGTGCTAGTTTCCCTTTGAATCAAGTTTTTATTGCTTAAATATGCTTAGAAAAGTTGCATTCACGTTCCACAATGCTTTAGAAATGTTTAGAACATGTGTTTTGGTGTTATGAATGCATAGGGGTGAAGTTTGGTACAAAACTCTAGTTTAAAGTTCTTATAGATTTTCATAACTATTTACTTCCGCAAAAGTTCTAATTTCGAGTTTATGAAGTTGTTTTGATTGGCTAAATTGTTTAGGAAACTAGTAAAGAGTATAGAAATGGTGTTGTGTCTTTGTATGGCTTGAAACCATAAGTTTTGTGGACTTTTGAAACAAGGTTTCGAATCTGAATTTCAGACTTTCAGGCGTGCCAGTCGACTGGTTCAGTATCAGTCGACTGCCCTATCGAACAGTAACTTCTGTTCGATGCATCAGTCGACTGCCAAGAGGCCAGTCGACTGGTGCCGCGCCCAGAAACTTTCTGTGGCCGATACCAGTCGACTGGTTAGATCGCAGTCGACTGGCATTGCAGAGAAGTTCTATAGATGAAAAGAAGTGTGCCATTGTATCATGCATGACTATTAGAGTTAGAATATTATCCCTAGATGGATTTAAAAGAAAAATAAAGAAGTTCCGCATTCTTAGTCGTGCAGTAGAGTCAAGATAGTAGATAAAGTAGCGGACCGTCTAAGGTAGAGAAGGCGGGTCGCTACAAAAAGTCTCAGTTGTATTTGAGGGTCGTATTATATTCATTTTGAGTGACGGGTGTAAAAGGAATAAGTTTTATGTTATTTTCTAGGAATTACTTTTCTCGTGGATAACTTATTTAAGTCTTTTGCTAAACTATCTATACTTTCTTTCCACTCTATCGCTAGTGTTGTTTTTTGTATTTGTTTCCCAATTTAGAGTACATTATTTTCCAAAAGTGTGAGTCTATGGTGTAAGGAGGATAATAAGGCTATGATAAGTAGGATCGGTGCCGTCGATAAAGGGGGAGTGAATATCGACTTGTAAAAATTCTTTCGGAAACCTTCGTCGTTTGTTTGTTCATTCTAGACAATGAGTTAGTAGCACAACGAAAAAATAAATAAACAATCGAAAGACACAACTCAGAGTGCACGCAGGTTTTTATTTAGTTCCCAACCCCCCCCCCCGGGTCAGTATGTCCAAGGCCTAAGCACAGGAAATGCACGTCCACTAATGGTCTCCTTTTCGGATTTTCCGGAGGCGGAGAAACCCGTCTTACAGTGCAAGTATTACAACCAAAAGATTAAGAAATTGAGTGCATAAAAATAAATGCAAACCAAACAAAAATTGAAGACCCGACCAATCTGGAACTCCGAAGTGCAACGCACTTCCTCCTGGAGCCTCCTTGGTCGCAGAGCTTCGCCTCTAGTGCTTTTTCTTCACTCGGAATGCTTACAATGTTGTTGTGAATGATGCCCTAAGTTGAGGGGTCGAACCCCTCTGGGTCTTCTTCGCGAAGTTCATGTTCCGGAACACGAACTTCGCGAAGCTGATAAGATGGGCTATCTTGGGCACCCAAGAGCTTACTGGGCGCCTGGATCATCCAGGCGCCTGGTATCCAGGGTGCCTGGATGCATGGGGGGGTATGTATCCATTCAGGCGCCCAGGAGCAACTTTCCAGGCTTCTCGTGTGTTTGTTCACCTACTTTGCCTCCAATTCTAGGTACCTGCTGTTAGGATCTTGGGATGGCTAGAGAGGGGGGTGTGAATAGCCACCCACCAAAATTCGCTTCTTCCTGCACTCAGATTAGCAGCGGAAAACAAACAAACCAGAAAGAAACACAAACAGAGACTAACACAGTGTTTACAAGGTTCGGGGATAACTTGCCCCTACTCCTTGGCTTGCCCGTGAGGTGGGCGATCCCTTGATCTTCGACAGATCAGGCCCCGGAATGAATCTGGCTAAGAACTTCCTCCTTCTCGGTGGAGTAACCTCTCCATAAATGTTAAAATACGGAAACTCAGAGGGCTGAAAGGTAAAAAGGGGGAATTAAGGGCTTATATTTCATTGGATGGAAGTTTGGGGGCTTTAATGCAAAAAGACCACCAATTTATAAACTCTTTTTCCTCTCCTTTTCCCTTGGCCCGCGGTCATTGCCGATCCCTTTCCTTCCACTTTTGCTCCGCGAGCCCTAAATCGCAGCCACGCCCGACTTCTTCTTCCATTCCTCGCGAACCCTAGCCCACGCCACCGCATCGATCTCCTCTTCTCCCCTTCGTGAACCCTTGTTGAAGCCGGAGCGCCGCCTCGTCGGCCGACGTTGCGGCCAACTCTCTCTTCTTTCCTTCGCGTGCCCTAGCTCGTAGTTGACACCCTCTCGCACGACCTCCCTTTTCCTCAAGCGTGGATCGGCCACCAGTTCCTGGAGTTTGGCTTCCTCATCATCTTCCTGATCTCCCCACCGGGCGTTGGAACTTCGCCAGATCTGAACAAGGAACATCCGACACAATCAAGGTGAGGGATTAGGGTTCCTGACCTCATCGCCGGTTGGTTTTGAGTTGAAATCCATGATTAGGGCTTCTCGCGTTTGATTTGCCTTCTTGACTGTTCTTGGCATATTTATAATTCTTGGATGTTGTTGCTATTGGATCAGTAGCTATTAATCAGGTTTGTTCTCTGATCGGAATGAGATTTCGATGGTAGTTTTGTGATGGGAATTGCTCGGTTTTGGGAAGGTTGATTGATGTTCTGTAAAATTTCTTTTCCGTTCAGATCGTTGGGATTGGTTTGTGTTTGTTAAGCTTGACTAGGTTTCTGGATTTGAGATTGTGGTTGGTACTTGAACTGTTTGGGAAATTAGGTCAGATTCTGCGATTTGTGGTTGGATGATTAAAGTAATTAGGTTTTGGATCTTCCTTTGTGGTGATCGTTTTCAATTCTGGGTTTCTGATTGTTGGGATCAGTTCATGGGTTTGAGTATTGTAATTGAATTGGAGTTTTATGTTTGATACGGTATTACATTAAGATCTGTGCCATGGGATTTTAGTTTTGATGTCTACTGATCAAATTGGTTCATGCGTGATCTGATATGTTGCTATGTTCTGCCATGAGCTCTTACTAGTGCTCTGGGTTGATTGGTATTAGGGTGATCTTGGATGGTCCTGTTGGGTTGGACTAAACCTAAGTTTGAACCCAATCGCGAAAACTTGTGCCTATCATCTAATTAGAGATAATTAGATGAAAAAAGGTGATTGGGTTAACCCTGATACGATTTAGGGATTTGTTTAGCTACTTAATAGTTTTTATGATAGCTAAATTATATCACTTGATACAGGTCATTGACTCTGCCATTTTGGACTCCACTTGCAGCAGATATTATTTCAGACGGGGGGTTTTCTTCACTTACGATCTACTACATTAGAGGCGGGTATCTCTGACTTTTCTTTTAGATTAGTCACAGATAATATGCTTGATATGCTTTGTTTAGCAATAGAGTAATAGATTATGGTGTAACTCTTCTATTTGTCTTGCTGATACTGTTTATGCTATACCTGGCGTGTGATACCTATACCTTTAGGACTTAGGTTATGGTGCATTATCTATGACCCTTACATATCATGTTGATATAGGTGGACTAGATAGTGGATGCTGTTTAACCAGTGTCATGCATCATCGTGCACTGTGCATCACTGTCGATCAGGGGCCCCCTTTGTGGGTGAGTCAGGTCGACAGTCATACTGACCTACCCATACAACCACTCATGGGTTAGTGGTTGATGGAGTATTGGGTAGTGTGCTCTATGCTGCTCCGCTCATGCACTCATGGGTTAGTGAATCAGAGCGTGGTAGCAGGCAGATGTCCCTCCTTGAGTAGTCCATATACCAGGAGATGAGAGAGAGAGGTCTCTCCCCCATTTATATACATGGGGTAGGGGTAACACTCAAATAGAGATATCCTCCAGAGATGGCCTGAGGCTGATAGAGATACCGCCAGGATAGGTCATGGAGTAGGGGTGTTTCACCGGCAGCATTTCGTCTACTCGATCGCTCAAGAATAGTGATGGCAGAGTATGGACAACAGTCACAGCCCCACTTCAGAGGGTGGCCTCCGCTCAGCTTCCTCCCATACATAGGTGACGATGTTTGACCGACGGCAGGGGTGACCATGTCATTGCACCTTGTGTATACGTATATTTTGCTGTTACTTGTGCTTGCTTTACTGGGATGCTGCATATGATTGACATGCACTTATAGGAGACCTTTATGTCAGGGTTTTGGTGACACTGCTACAGGGGTTTGGTACTTTCTATTTCCTCGTCTTCAATTATACTTATTTCTACCTGCACCTATGTTATGTGATAGCCTGTAACACTATTGCTAATTTAGACTATCCTGCATATATGATGAGATATCCGTTGAGTTCTATGACTCATTCCGTTAGCTCCTTGTTTTTATTTTAGGATGATCGACTGGAGTGCCCGGCAGCCTGTCCCAGTTCGCATACTCGTCGAGACGATTTCGAGATTTACTTCTATTTTGTTGGTGGTACATGTTGGTACCATTTTCTATACTTTTATATATTACATTTCCGCTGTTATTTTTGGGTTAGGTTTGTCACTCTATACGTCGGTATGGTTGTACTTTTGTGAACCATGGTGGCCATTTATGTTTCGTGTTTTGTCGTAAGTCGTACTTGTACGTAGTTTTTTTTATCTTTGTTGGTGTTTTCATTTACTACAGATGGTTGTTCCAGCCCCATAGGCTGTGGTACAATCGATCGAGGTGATCGTAGAGGTTAGGGTTTTGAGTTGTCCGCTAGATCGAGGGAGTGGCAGTCCGGTCGGTATCAGACGGGCAGCTCCTCAGGGCGTGACAGTTAGGCTTTTATCACCACTTACACGCCTGACCAGGAAAGGCGTGAAGTTTGTATGAACTGAAGCCTGCGAGACCAGCTTTCAGGAGCTGAACCGGCGGCTGGTATCTGCGCCAATGCTAGTACTGCCTTCTGGAGAGGATGATTCCACTATGTATACTGAGGTCTCTCTCTTGGGACTGGGCGCGGTACTCTAGCAGCATGGACGGGTGGTTGCTTAGGCTTCTCGGTAGCTAAAGGAGCATGAGAGGAACTACCCCGTTCACGATTTAGAGTTGGCCGCTATCATTTTTGTGCTGAAGATCTGGAGGCATCATCTTTATGTGATCACCTTTGAGATCTTCACAGACCACAGGAGCTTTCAGTATCTATTCACTCAGCGAGAGCTGAATCTCTGACCGAGGACGTGGATGGAGTTTCTGAAGGATTACGACTACACCATAAGCTACCATCCTGGGAAAGCTAATGTAGTCGCCGACGCCCTCAGTCGGAAGTCCAGAGCTGTTTTAGGCATGCCACAGAGTGATGGTCACAGATTTGATTTAGAGTTTCTCTGAGCTAGGGTTAGAGGAGCAGTCTCAGACAGAGAAAAGACTGCTAGTGACTTTGATGGCTCAGTCAGAGATTCGGACGAGGATCAGAGAGGCTCAGGCCAGTGACCAGCACATTCAGTTTCTTGGCAGTTAGGCAATTTCAGGAAAGCAGCCGGATTTTCACGTGATGAGGAGGGTGTTCTGTACCTCCAAGGGAGGTTGTGTGTACCAGAGGTGCACCCTGTCTAGGAGGAGTTGCTGTAGGAGGCCACCGATCATGTTTTGCTATTCATCCAGGTAGCACTCAAATGTATCATGATTTGAGACATTCCTATTAGTCGAACGGCATGAAGAGTGACGTCGCGGACTTTGTTGCTAGATGTCTCGTTTGTCAGCAGGTTAAGGCAGAGCACCAGAGACCTGCTGGACTCCTCCAAAGTATTCCCATTCCCGAGTAGAAGTGGGAACATATCACCATGGATTTCGTTGTGGGTTTGCCGAGGACATATCACCATGGATTTGGGTAGTCGTGGACCGACTAACCAAATCTGCTCACTTTTTAGCTATTCGGAGGACAGATTCCCTGGATAGATTAGCTGCATTGTATTGTCGGGAGATAGTCAGATTGCACGGAGTTCGTTTGAGTATTATCTCGGATAGGGATCCGCGCTTTACGTCTCGGTTCTGGCAGAGTTTGCAGAGGGCTATGGGCATCGAGCTTCGTCTCAGCACAGCTTTCATCCCCAGACAGACGGACAGTCAGAGCGTACTATCCAGACCTTGGAGGACTTACTGCGCTCGTGTGTTATGGACTTTGGGGGCAGTTGGGAGGACCATATGCACTTGGTGGAGTTTGCCTACAACAACGGCTTTCATTCGGTAATACAGATGGCACCGTTTGAGGCGTTGTACGGTAGGGCATGCAAGACACCCACCCTCTGGGATGAGTCGGTGAGACTCAGCTGTTGGAACCCCAGAGAGTTCAGCAAGAGGCAGAGTTAGTATGGACTGTCAGACGGAGATTATTAGTAGTGCACGATCGGCAGAAAAACCATGCTGATCGGAGGCCCAGACCCATTGAGTTTGCTACGGGTGATCATGTTTTTTCTTCGAGTTTCACCCACGAAGGGGGTGAAATGTTTTGGCCTCAGAGGTAAGCTAGCTCCATGGTATATTGGTCCGTTCCAGATTCTGGAAAGGATTGGAGCTGTAGCTTATCGCCTAGCATTTCTACCATCTTTGACCGGCGTCCACGATGTGATGTATGTATCCATGCTGAGAGATCATGTGCCAGCTTCCACACTCATATTATCCGAGGTGTCTGTTCCGCTCCAGTCGGTCAGTACTGATGAGGAGCTATCTATATGGATTTTGGGTTTCCAGGAGCATCGATTGTGGAACAAGGCAACCTGACTGGTTAAAGTCGGATGGCAGCACCATTCAGATGCTGAAACGACCTGGGAGCTCGAAGATATTATCCGAGCTCGGTACCCCCACTTGTTTGATTGAGGTACGTGTGTGATTCGTTCAATAATTTACACTGTTTGACCGTACCTAGCACATGTGACAACGAAATTTGGAGACCAAATTTTTGTTAGTGGGGGAGAATGTTAAAATACTAGAAATTAGAGGGACTAGAATGCAAAGTTGTCTAAACTTAATGGTTTGGGTCGGATATGCCAAAATCGGAGGGGCTTTAATGCAAAAATGCCACTAACCCTTACTCTTCTTCCCTTTTTCTTTGTTTTCGCCGCAGGCCAGAAGACCGATCATTTCTCCTCTTTTCCGCCGACACCACTTCCTCACGCGAACTCTTCTACTCCTTTTTGATCTCACCTGATGCTGAACTCAAATCTCTCCGATCTCCATCTCTAAACCGGCGTCGTCTTCTTTATTTCCTCTTCTCCCATTTCGTGGCTTTGCGCTGGCAGTAGGGGAAGATCTTGCGCTCAACCACCATCATCGGCGATTTGGGAAGCAGCTAGGTTGTTGTGTCATCGGTGCTCGACCCGGTAAGTGCTGGTTGCCTTAGTTCTGTGTTTGATTTCGGTTGATGTCTTCTGAAATTGGATTGTAAATCATCGCCGATGATGGTCTAGAGCTGGATTCATTGGGGGCAGATCGAGGGCTAGGGATTTTGGGTGCTCCTTGTAGCCACTCAATGAATACAGATCTGATGTCAGCTGTCCTCGTCGGCCACCAATTCAGGTAAGGAATGCTTGAATTAGAGTTGTCTGGTTCTATTAGGTGCATATTTGTTTGCGTGATAGAGTTTTGGATACAGATGGCGGCCAGTTTGATCTCTCTCGGCTTGGTTGTTGGGTCCCCCGGATCAGGAACAGGGGCACCAGTATATGTCTAAGGTAAGGTTCATATGTGGATTTTGTATTTGCTGTGAATGTTGGATTTGAATGAAGTTTGTGAAGGCAAGTAGGTTTCAAATCTGTGGTTGATGGTATTGAGGTTTTACTTTGGATCAGTATATGGATTTTATAGTAGATAGGCTAGGTCTTGATCCATAGCCTGATCTATATCATTTGGGAGTTATGTTCCATCGGAAGCTAAGCATTGGAACAAGATGGAGTTCGGTTTCATATTCTCTGTTGTGTGTTTGTGCCAATTTGGGTTACAGTAAGTTTCCTTGGGCATTTGTTCGTGATCCTATACTGAACAAGGTCTGCGTTGTTGTGAAATAGTGTTGGATGAGCTGAGATTGGTTTGAGTGTAGTTGTTTCTTTTAATCTTGATAACAGAGAGCCCTTGGTGATGAAGTCTTCGGCTTCATTTGGGATTTGTTAGTGGATTGTAGTATGGTTAATTGCATGATTTGATTAGATCCTAGATGGGTGGGCAACAATTTGTTTTGGAGTTGGTGTACTGCCGTGAGGAGGTGGTCTTCCTTGGTGTACATTCGATTGGTGGTATTTGGTTCAATGGATTAGAGTTGGTTGATTGGGTTAGGTCAGTTAATAAATTATACAATTAGCTAAATTGTATTTGTTATTTGTTATTTGTTTTGATGCAGGGCATTGAGTTGATTCACTTATCGCAGATATTATTTTAGACAGGGGTTCTCTTCACTTCCAGATTTCTACATTGGAGGCGGGTATCTCTGACTCTTCTTTTAGATTAGTCACAGATATATGCTTGATATGCTTTGTTTAGCAATAGAGTAATAGATTATGGTATAACCCTTCTATTTGTCTTGCTGATACTGTTTGTGTTATACCTGGCATGTGATACCTATACCTTTAGGACTTAGGTTATGGTGCATTATCTACGATCTTTGCATATCATGTTGATATAGGTGGACTAGATAGTGGATGTTTTTTTTACCAGTGTCATGCATTATCGTGCACTGTGCATCACTGTCGATCAGGGCCCCCTTTGTGGGTGAGTCAGGTTGACAGTCATACTAACCTATCCATACGGCCACTCATGGGTTAGTGGTTGACGGAGTATTGGGTAGTGTGCTCTGTGCTGCTCCGCTCATGCACTCATGGCTTAGTGAATCGGAGCGAGGTAGCAGGCAGAGATCCCTCCTTGAGTAGTCCATATACCAGGAGATGAGAGAGAGAGGTCTCTCCCCCATTTATATACATGGGGTAGGGGTAACACTCAGATAGAGATATCCTCCAGAGATGGCCTGGGGCTGATAGAGATATCGCCAGGATAGGTCATGGAGTAAGGGTGTTACACCGGCAGCATTCCGTCTACTCGATCGCTCAGGACCAGTGATGGCAGAGTATGGACGGCAGTCACAGCCCTACGTCGGAGGGTGGCCTCCGCTCAGCTTCCTCTTGTACATAGGTGACAATGTCTGATCGATGGCAGGGGTGACTATGTCATTGCACCTTGTGTATACGTATATTTTGCTCTTACTTGTGCTTGCTTTACTAGGATGCTGCATATGATTGACATGCACTTATAGGAGACCTTTATGTCAGGGTTTTGGTGAAACAGCTACAGTGGTTTGGTACTTTCTATTTCCTCGTCTTCAGTTATACTTATTACTACCTGCACCTGTGTTATGTGATAGTCTGTTACACTATTGCTAGCTTAGACTATCCTGCGTATATGATGAGATATCCGCTGAGTACTGTGTACTCACCCCGTTAGCTCCTTTTTTCTTTTTTTTTATAAAAGAAAGATCTTATTCCAAGAAGAGAGAAATCCATATTAGAAGGGAGCCAAACCTGACCTTCTAATATAGAATTACAAGGACTCATTGAGATTTACAAGTTGTAACTCAAAACCATAGATTTTTCCTGAAACAAAAAATCTGTATCAAATAATGAACCTCTTTTATACATTATATTCCCAACCCTAGTCTTCAAAGCTTTTTGTCCAGTAAACTGACATTAAGCTATCGCATATTTCAAAACTCTTCCACTCAAGACACCACATGTCATTCAAATTCCTATTATAGCTCAGAAGACTGCTGTAACATATGAATTCAGTAACCCAAGTTTTCAGTCCGATCCGAGTTCAATCTTCCAAATAAATTCACATTTTCCATCCAAATTGGCACATCTTGCCATCCAGAAAAATATGTTACTCTCTGAATTCCAAACTCATCAAAACACAGCCGTTTTAAGTTCCAGAAAAAAAACTTTCCAGAACTCTATCAAAGCCCAGATGTTCCATCTGTATCCAAATTTTGGCACCCCAGTGCACTTGATACATAATCTATCACAAACTACAATCTTCATATGTTATTCCATCCATCTGCATCTCAGGGTTCCAACATCTTGCATTCAAAATTATTATCCGATCAACAGCCTACTTCAAGCTTATGGAAACAGCAATCACCAACAAATACAGCCTCTGAAATATATATAGCAGGGAGCCCTTTATTTCTGATTACCGTAAGACATCCGAACAATAAACCCCACATGAATCTATTAACCTTAGTAACCAGAAAAATATCTCCATCATATTATAGATGAACCAGAAAACCATAAACCAAATAGGAGCTTTGTAAGAGCCAAAAGAAACAATGGAATACTTATAAGAAAGCCAACAAAAGAAAACAGACAACCATATAGGAGTACCAGTAAAACCAGAACACCAACAAAGTAAGATCTCATAATATATTCAGCAACCGCCAATGTAATACTCCTTTCCTTGCCAAACATATAGGAGTACCAGTAAACCTGAACACCTTAATCAGTAGCCACCTCCCGATTCACAGCATACTTCCAGCTTTGAAATCAGCATACTTTTCAAATTTGAAATCAGCAGCGCACCAATGCAATTGATGGCTACATTTACAACTTCAGATTATATTACAGTGGAATCCTCTTAGTCCATAAGACCACCCAAACAATAAAGCCCACACTGGCTAAAATATCAGAAAACCAAAATCCGTATAACAGGTGAAATATCCTACTGCATTATAGATGACCAGAAAACCAAAAATCCGATAGGATCTTTATATGAAAACCAGAAGACCATCCTTGTAAGAAAACCAACAAAGGACAGTTTTGCTGTATTACATGATTGACTTACTTGCCAATCTAATATATGGCAAACCCAATTTATCAGTCTTGCAGATACCATATAGAATCTTATCCTCCTTCCATTCCGTTAAAATTCTTTCCCCATTGAAACCAAAGGCTTGATTTGCAAGATAATCTGCCGCTACATTTGCTTCTCTGTAAACATGCGTGCAACATACTTTATACCTCCTGATCAGATGTTTAATTCTTAGCACAATCTTCCAAAGTTCCCATCCTACCATCGAAGACTTAATAATCTTCAAAGCAACTAAAGAATCCAATTCAAGCCAGACTGGCCAGAGATTGTGATCAACACACATCTCTAATCCAGAGAGAATTGCCACCAATTCTGCCATTATATTAGTGCCTATTCCTAGGGTACCATGTTTAGCCATAATAAAGTGACCTGCATGGTCTCTAATAATTGCTCCATACGATGCTACCCCTGGATTACCCTTCGAGCATCCATCCGTATTCAATTTGAAACTTCCCAGCCTTGGCTTTCTCCAATACACTACTGAGATTGTACTTCTAGTTTTCATTCTGAATTCCATCCCCCAAGCCATGGCTACCGACATACATCCTTTCCAATGCTTGAAATTAATAATTCCTGCAGCTTTCCCCATATGAAGATAATGTATAATATTTTTGCAGATCATTTGCACCTCCATTTTAATTTCACGGTGCTTGGCATCATTCCTAGCAATCCACAGATACCATAGAATTAGAAAAGGAACTACTTCCCTAATGTGTCCACCTTTCAACCAGTTTTGACCAATTTTCCAAACCTCCCAAGGGAGATGTCTGCATAATGAGAAAGCATTAGTAAAATAAGATCACACCTCCTTTGCTATTGGACCCGAAAAAATAAATGATCCCAAGACTCCAATGAGTTGCAACATTGACATTTAGAAACTAAATAGATTCCTCTTTGTTGTAAGATAGTATCCACAGGGAGCCTTTGTTTCTGAAAACACCATGCGAAAATAGAAATGTTTGGAGAAAGAATACCACTCCAAATTACAGATCTGATCGAATCCATAGACTGAACCTGCTGTGAGCTGTTCCAAGCAGATTTTAAAGAGAAAGTACCATCCATCGAAGGTTTCCATACTATCTGATCAAGTTCCTCCTGCTGTATAGGGGTTCTGATTATTTCTGTAACTACATTCTCTGATAATAAAGGCTTGAGTTGATGTATCTTCCATTCTCCATTATCCATGAAATCTGCTAACAATATATCAGGCTTTCCGGACAAAGTATTGGACTGGTATAATAGCCCACTATCCAGCCAATTATCAAACCTGAGATTAAGTTTACCCTCTCCCAAAATCCAGCCAACATTTGGCTCTGCCAGACTGTGAATTTTAGACATTCTATGCCAGCATGAAGAAGCGTTACTTTTAACAGGAACAATGACCGGATGCATCTTCCTACAATACATCCTTTTAAGATAAATTACCCATGGAGTTGCTTGCTCTCTGAATCTATACCATAACTTGACTGCCATTGCTGTACTATAATCAACCAAACTCCTCACTCCTAGACCCCCTTCCAGTTTTGGTTGACATGCCTCCTTCCAAGCTATCCAGTGTATTTTCCTATTTGAATCCGATGAACCCCAGAAAAAATTCACAAAGACCATTTCCAGTTTATGAAGTAGAGACAATGGAGGAAGGAGCACTTGTAATAAGTACAGTGGCATAGAACTCAAAACACTTTGGATCAAGATAAGCCGACCACCATGCGAAAGCTTTGATAAGTTCTAGCCAAGTAGCTTCTTTCTTATTTTATCTAACAAAGGTTGATAATATGCCATCTTTTTATTACCACTAAAGATGGGAGTTCCCAAATAGGTTATCGGCCAAGACCCTTCTGCAAATCCTGTAATCCCAGTAATTAAGTTTATGCGTGTATCTGTGATACTTCTTGATGGATATACCAAACTCTTCCCTGCATTTATAGCTTGTCCCGATTGTACCTCATAGGAACTAAGAAAGGTCTTAATCTTCTTAACACAATCAATAGAACCATTCATGAATATCATGATATCATCCGCATAGGCTAAATGAGAGACTTTTATGTCACAACTCATGGCAAACCACATTCTAGGATTTTTAGTAAAAAAACTCTTCCAAACCTCTAGAGAAAAATTCCGCAGCTATAATGAACAAAAAAGGGGAGATAGGGTCTCCTTGTCTGAGCCCTCTTTTTGCCTGAAAAAACCTGAGAGATGTCCATTAATACGAACCGAAAACCAGCAATGGGCAACACATCCTCTAATGAGATTAATGAAAGAGTTTGAAAAGCCAAAAGCTAACATTATTCTAAATAGCAAACTCCACTGAATACGATCCAAGGCTTTGGCCATATCCAATTTCAGAATCAAATTCCCCCCCCCCCCCCCCCGCACATGAAAGTTAAGCTTGTGGTTTAATTCTTGAGCAAGGAGAATGTTATCTGAAATCAGCCTTCCCTCCACAAAACCACTCTGTGCAGGAGATATTATCTTAGGTAGGAACTTTCTCAATCTATTTGCCAAACACTTAGAAATAACTTTATAAGAAACATTGCAAAGGCTAATAGGTCTAAAATTTTGCCAACTTTGTGCATTTTCAACTTTTGGTATCAATACAATAGTTGTAGCATTCATCCCCTTTGGCAGAGACTCTCCTTTGAAATAATCTACCACTGCTTGGAATACATCCTCTTTGATAATATCCCAACAAAAGACATAAAAGAAAGCTGAAAAGCCATCTGGTCCAGCTGCACTATCTTGATCCATTTCTCCAATAACTTGTTTTATTTCTTCCATGGTTGGTAGCGTTGTCAAGTCTACATTCTCCATACTATTAATCAACATAGGGATATGACTCAAATCTGCTACATCACCATCAAAACTTTCACATGTTAACAGATTTTCAAAGTATTTAGCCCCCGAAGCTCTAATTTGTTCCGGATCATCCAAGCAATCCCCTTCATCCCATATCCTAAAAATTCTGTTAGCCATCCTCCTTGGTTGCACCAAAGAATGGAAGAATTTTGTATTTCTGTCCCCTTCTTTCATCTATTTAACTGCTGCCCTCTGCCTCCAAAAGTCTTCTTCCATTTGCATGGTTTTGAAAAGATGTGCTTGACACTTGCTTCTATTGATTTTATTCTCCTCAGATGGGTCCGAATCAATCTTTTTCTCTACCTCTGAAAATTGATCCACTGCCCTCTGAATGTTATCATGAATATTCCCAAAAACCTCTTTGTTCCACCACTTCAAATGATTTTTAAGTCTTTTCAGTTTCATTTGCAGTTTATGCAGTCCAGAACCATAACTAGGCAGATCCCAATTCAATCTCATAGTTTGCATAAAACCGTGATGTCTCGTCCACATTCTTTGAATCCTAAAAGAAGCTATAGGTTTCTCAAAGCTTGGAAAAGAGATCAGCAGGGGACAATGATCAGAAGCCGCCCGACTTAAATGCTCCACCCTAACTAAATAGCCATGATCTTGCCATGATGGTGAGAGTATAATTCAATCCAGCCGCTTCCACACTTTGTTGTTTGTCCAGGTAAAAGGATCCCCTACAAATCCAGCATCTTGGAGCCCCATGATCATTATAAAGTCATTGAAATCTTCTGTTGCCCCAGACCTGTTAATACATCCTGCAGAATGCTCCTGCGCATTAGCAATGACATTGAAATCCCCTCCAATCAACCAAAGCTCCTCACTATTTGGGTTGATACTCTCTAGCTTCTCCCAGAGTTCATACCTGTTTACCCTGGAACACTTTGCATACACTACCGTAACCATTATATCAGCAGGAAAAAGAGCAAATTTCAAATTAAGATGAAGAAATTGTTCATGGTCTACCAACACCTTACAAACTATATTAACATCATAAGCAAACCAAATTTTCCCAGAGCAATTTGAAATAATAGAAGCAAAGCCCAATCTTCTTGACATAATATTGGCATCCAATGCTATTAAAGGTTCTAAAATTCCAAGGAAATTCAAGTTGAAACACTTTTTAAAAAACAGAATTCTTCTAAGTGAGGCTGAATTACCTATTCCCCTGATATTACATATCATACCTGCCATCTAAAGAATTGCAGAGGAGGCAGCTTGCATTGCTTTTGTTTTGCTCCTGGTGACTCGTTGAAATTCACCTAATTGAGCATTTATACTATTTGAGTCGCTCATCTGGATGGACACTTTATTTGCATCCAAAGGTAAAGAAGAAGATCTACGCAACTGCCCTACTCCCTCATCATCAGTTCCAGATTCCACCATAAAAGATTTAAACCTGGCTACTCTATCTGTCTCCTCCACTGGTAAAATTAATCCTTCAGTAGTTCCCTGCGAATCTGCATTCTGCGCTGCTGGCTGCACTGATTTCGAGACCTTCTGCTTTTCATTCTGGTTTCTTTTTAAAACTACAACTACCTCAGCCTCCTTTGCATACAAGTTTCCAACTGGCTTCTGTACACTCCTAATTTGACTGTCAGCAATATCATCAAAACTGTTTCCCTTTTCATCTACCATAACCTTTTCCCCCTGTATCAACCCATCATCTATTACATCCAAGTCCCCTTGATCGTCCTTATCTAAAACATCCAGAATCTGAAATTTATTGCCATTCCTCTCCCTCTCCTTTTCTCCAGCAGTTTTGGCCTTGTCAATCTCTACCTTTTTACTCTAGATTTGTTTGTCAGCCATATGCAAACCTCTACCCCTTGCTCCCTTGGAAACATCATTCCCCAAATACCTGTTAAATTTCCTTGGGTCTTATCATTGTGCCAATTGGTAAGCTCCGGCCCAAGATCTTCAATTCTTTGTTTTCCATTTACTGCTTTTTGTTTATCCCCCTTCCACATAGGCTTTGGCTTATTGCCTAACATATAACAATCATCAATCGAATGTCACAAATGCATGCAATGCTGACAATATTTGGGGAGTTTTTCAAACACTACATGCTGAATTCTCTTCTCTGCTCCTATGCCAATCCAGAATTCTTCAATCTTTAGCTTAAGAAGATCAATTTCTACACAAACTCTTGCCATCGAAAGCCTTGATCCATCTGCTGTAGCCTCATCCAGTTTGATCGGCTTCCCCACTACATGAGCAATGGAGAAGAGACTTCGCTTATTAAAAAGGTGAATTGATAGATTTGGAAGTTGTATCCATACTGGTACCAGTGAAGATTGTGCCTCGTACGAGAAATAAGGAGACCATTTGAAGATCCTTAATGGCACCCCCGCAATCATCCAAATACCTCTTGTCCATAACCTTGCCATATCCTCATTAGAGTTTAGATGAATGAAAATGTATCCTGATCTTAAAAATCTGACATTGTACAAGCTTGAAAGCCCTAAATTCCTGAAAGATTGCAGCACTACAGCATAACTTGGGCATAATCCAAAGAACTTTCCAATCAAACAAAACTTGAGATGCACCGACAGATCTGCAATCTCTTCTTCAGAAAAGAATATTCTTGGCTTATCATTATAGATCGTGATCGGCTTGAAATCTTCACCAATATCTTCAAAATTCTTCTTTATAGCTCGAGGTGTCACCGATTTAACCACTAACGCATAGGATGGTTTGACAACCACATGAGAGGAATTCATGAGAGGCGGAGGATTTGGAGGAATGGAAGAAGAGGGGAAGGACATCGCCGACTGCCAGAAGCGCCGGCGATGACGAACGGCGTAGAAGCGCCCGAATCAGCAAAAAATCGCCCACGAATCAGCTGATTTATCTTTCATATACTTGAGTTAGTCTAAGTCTTCAAAACCTACCCTGTTAGCTCCTTATTTTTTTTTCAGGATGATCGACTGGAGTGCCCGACAGCCTGTCCTAGCTCGTGTATTTTCGAGACGATTCTTGGAGTTTGTCTTGGTATTTTGATGGGGTACATGTTGATATCCTCTTTCTGTTCATTTTGTCTTTTCGTTTCCGTTGTTGTATTCGTGTTCTGTTGGGTGGTTTACATGGCAGTATAGTTGTACTTTTGTGTGCCATGAAGACCCATGTGTCATTTTGTTTTATCGTAAGTCATACCAGTACGCAGCTTATGACGTTGTTTCTGTTTACGTGTATTTCAAACGGTTGTTCCAGCCCTATAGGCTACGGTACAATCGGCTGAGGTAGTCGTAGAGGTTAGGTTTTTGAATTATCCGCGCGGGTCGAGGGAGTGGTAGTCCGGTCAGTATCGGACGGGCTGCTCCTCACTTGGCTATCAGGATTCATAAACTCTAGTACTTAGCCTGGAGGTCTAGAGTTCGAATCCTGAGGAAGGAAAAAATCCACTGGCCAGGGGTGGAAAGTTCTTGTAAGTAACGATGGTCGTCGGTTGACGACATAAGGGGCCAGGTTGTTGGGCCGCCAAAAATGGAATTTGGCCGCCCAAGGGGCTGAGGGGTCGGGTCGACGGGCCGGATTGTTAAAATAAAAAGGCACCTTTTTATTGTAACGACCCGGCTCGTCGATTCGACCCCTGAGCCCTTTGGGCGGCCAAATTCCATTTTTGGCAGCCCAACAACCTGGCCCCTTTGGTCGTCGACCGTCGACCGTCGTTACTCACAAGAACTTCCCACCTTTGGCCAGTGGATTTTTGCCTTCCTCAAGATTTGAACTCTAGACCTCCAGGCTAAGTACTAGAGTTTATGAATCCTGATAGTCAAGTGAGCGCTCACTTGGCTATCAGGATTCATAAACTCTAGTACTTAGCCTGGAGGTCTAGAGTTCGAATCCTGAGGAAGGCAAAAATCCACTGGCCAGGGGTGGGAAGACCTAGTGAGTAATGGCACGGCCGATGGTCGTCGACATCGATTATTGGTCAACGACATAAGGGGTCGTCAGTTAGGCTGCCAAAAGGGACCCCCAGTTGGGCCAGGTTGTTGGGCCGCCAGTTGAGCCGCCCAAGGGGTCGGGTCATTACAATAAAAAGGCATCTTTTATGTAGCAGCCCCGCCTCTCTAGTCCCCGCAGGCAACCCTCTAGGCCGGCGACCCTACGGTCTTCCCACTCCCGACAGTGGGTTTTTACCTTTCCCAGATTCGAACCCTAGACCTCTGGGACAAGTACTAAAGTTCCTTGAATTTGGTAGCCAAGTGAGGTTTAGGGACCAATCAGACTCTATCCTGATTGATCCAGTGATGTTCTGATCGGTCTCACTAACCGATCAGGGACCAGGGGATCGGTCACCAGACCAAACCCTAAACTTACTGGAAATTCAGGTCAAATCACCTGATCGGTCAAGGTTATTGAGGTAATCTATGGTCCGGAGTGACCATGTGTTTTGATGTTTGGGCAAAGGATTTAAGTTAAGTTTTCCCTTGTGTTCTAATATGTGTATGTGAGTGTGCATGATGTGCAGGTTACACATATGGACTTAGCTAGATGGCTTCGGTATGGTGAAGGGTGGCATGGAGACAAGCTAGAGGCTTTTATGTACCCGAGAGACCATGGATAGCATGGATGATGAGCCGAGGGGTGCGGACTTCGAGGCATGCGTGAAGGATGGCATGGAGGCAAGTTGGAGGCTTGTGTGCATCCGAGAGATGGGAGCCGAAGATGAAGAGGGCGCGAAGGCAACAGTCAAGGTTGCTGGTGAAGAGTCAGCTGAGTCATGAAGGGACGAGAGCCGAGGGAGGAGGACTCCAAGGGCAAGCCGAGATGTGGACACACATGAAGGGTGGCATGGATGCAAGCCAAGGGAAGGCTTGTGTGCGCATCCGAGGGACGATAGCCGGTGGAAGAAAACTTCAAGGGGCAAGCCAAGGGAGTGTACCTGAAGGCACGCGTGGAGGAGGGTCGTTGGAGTGAGGAAAAGGGTTTGTATAAGCTGGGCAATCGACTGGGAATATAACAGTCGACTGCCAGCACAAACAGAAACTCACAAAAGGTTTTCGACCTTGGACCAGTCGACTGCCCCAGGAGCAGTCGACTGGTAAGTAGCCAGAATTTGAACGTTGAGCTGCAACGGTCGAATCTGAGTGGGGGCAGTCGACTGCCCTGGGAGCAGTCGACTGGTAGAGTTTTTTCCAGCCTTGAGCTTTATTTAAAGAGGCTCGGGTTTGACTGAAATCCTCTGACGAAACAAGCTTGGTTAGGGCTTGTTAATAGTCTGTAAAGCTCAGAAGTGTGTTCAAGGTTGTGGCGAGGATTCTCCACCCTCAAGGAGCGACACGAGTTAGCTAGAGGGCATCCGGGGAGTGATCCACCGAAGGATCGAGGGATCGTCCACCTCACGGACTGTCGTGGAGTAGGAGCTTCATCTCCGAACCACGTAAATAGGTTTGTTAGCATTGCTAGTTTTGTTTTAGTTATTAGATTTCCGCTTACGCACTAACAATTGTAGGAAGAAACCGAAAAGTTGTTATTCACCCCCCCCCTCTAGCAAGCTACATCGATCTAACAAAGGTGACCGATCAGGGAATTCCCTGATCGGTCAAGGTGACCGATCAGGCAGGTGCTGAACTGATCAGAATCCATCCTGATCGGTCTAGGCCGGTTCTGATCGGTCGCACTGACCGATCAGAGATTCTTGTGATCTTTCTGTGACCACACAGAATGTTTGCTGATCGATCACCAAACCGTTCCGAAAACCTTCTGTTTCCTCAGAAGCTTTCTGCATCGGTCAATAGACCCCTCAGAAGCTTTCTGGATCGGTCAATAGACTGATCAGACATCCTGGATCGGTCTTGTGACCGATCTACTATCAAGAGAGTTTGTGTCAACTCCCTGATCGGATTTCAGACCGATCCAACCAACTCTGCTCTGATCATTTCGACCCTGAGTCTAGAGAACAGACTCCCTTGCCCTCTCTGACCCAGTCTGGTCCGTAGAACGAGCTACCGAGCCCTCTCCGACTTATCTTGGTCCAGAGAACGAGCTACCAAGCCCTCTCTGACCAAAGTCCGGAGAACGAGCTACCGAGCCCTCTCTGACTCATTCCGATCCAGAGAATGAGCTACCGAGCCCTCTCTGACCAGAGTCCAGATAACGAGCTACCGAGCCCTCTCCGACTCATCCCGGTCCATAGAATGAGCTACCGAGTCCTCTCTGACCAAAGTCCGGAGAACGAGCTACCGAGCCCTCTTCGACTCATCCTGGTCCAGAGAACGAGCTACCGAGCCCTCTCTGACCAAAGTCCAGAGAACGAGCTACCGAGCCCTCTCCGACTCAACTCGGTCCAGAGAACGAGCTACCGAGCCCTCTCTAACCAGTACACTTAATCTAAACTTAACAATCTGATCTCAATTCTCACTCAATCGAACTTAAATCGGTGTCATCAAAACAACAATCAGGTTAGACTGCATCAACAATCTCCCCCTTTTTGTTGTTTGACAACACGATTTAAGTTTAGGTATCAAGTGAAAATAAGAGTCAAGTTTATTATTGCAAGGGAATCAGAATCCTCCCCCTACAATAGTTAAGTTTGTTAACAAGTAAACAAATCCTAAATTTAACTAACCATCCTCTCCCCCTTTGTCAAACACCGAAAAAGGTGTAAACTGGTTATTAAGTTCAAAATCTCCCCCTTAAACAAGGGTCTCTCCCCAAAACTAAAAAAAATGAAGAGTAATATTTGAATGACATATGAAAGGCATATAACAAAAATATATCATGGCAAAATACGTATATGCATCATATGACACTAAGGAGTAAAAACAAAATATAGCTGATAGCTGATATAAAAATCGAAACAATCATAGCATAATGTCGTCAGACATATAGTCAGAAGAAAATATCAACAAACAATCATAAATCAAAGCCGACATCAAAGGTACATCAGTCATGATCATCGGGAGCACATGGGACATCAAACTGCATCAGATCAAATGTAGGTATATCTGTTAGTGATATGAGAGAAGTGTCCTAAGGCAATCGCCTTATGATGTAAACATTTATTTTAATAAATGATAATTCACTATTTGAGTATACATGTTTTGTGTATTTGATTGGGATCTTAAACTCATCTACTGAATGTCCGCAATACAACTCACAGCATAAGAGAATTTGTGATGGGATCACAACTAGTGATTATCTCTAATGTGCAATTGTGAAGTATTGAAATTATCCCTAGTCGATGAATTGATAAAAACGGACACTATCAATTCTGTTGAGACTAGCATGGGTTATTCTCTAATCAGCTGATTCTCACTAGCTGGTGACATTGGGATGTCCGGAGATAAACATGGATGCTAGTTGAGGGAACTAGTTCATTGGAGTGACTAGCTGTAAGACTTCATATGGGAATCTACATGTAGATATGTCAATGAAGATCTTACTGCGGCTTAAGTGCGATGTTCCTTTGACTTGCGGTGTTCAAGTCATCTTGGTCATGGAGACTTATACTTTAACATCTTAAGCAAGCATCTCCAAGGAGGTGTGGACCCAGGATGATCGGGTATAAGCCGAAGTGCCCGAAGATGTTTGAACAGCCTACAAAGGATTCACCACTCCTTGCGAGGAGATGTATACCCAGGCCTATCGTCGGATTGTTACTCAAAGCCTCTAGCCAGAGCATATCATGTTAAGAGTGCGAGTCTCTTAAATACATGAGAGTAATTAGAAATCCAAAGGACGAGGAAGACACTACTTGGGCTAGGTGTGACGTAGTCAGCCTAGTGGGGACTGACACCATAGACCGTGTCCTGAACCAAGTGGGTATAAGGTGGTGAAGGGAATGAGGCACGACTCATTAGAGCTGCTGAAGGGTTTCAGAATAATTTCTTCTGAGGTCAAACCGTTGATCTTTCGATTAATTGGGGATCATGATGTACTACTAGGTGCCACTCATGATCGTTCTATAATTAATGGGTTAATTATAGACGGCCAACATAAATCGAAAGCCTATTTAGTCACACGCAATACGAGTAATCCGAGGGATTTAAAACGAGTTGAAAATTGGATTTTTCGATCAAGAGAAACAAGTCAAATCTGAGTTAGTCAGAGGCCCAATGGAAGGCAAAAATGGCTAAGTCTTTTGAAGGCTTTTTGGGCGAATTAAATGAGTTTAATTCGCGGTTTATTGGGTTGGTTTTGGCCGGCCAAAGAGGGTGTTAAACCCTCTTTGGTTACCGGCCAAATAAGAGGAGAAAAACCAATTTAATTGGTTTAATTAATAAAATAAATCTAGTGTAATTTATTTTATAAATTATGGATAAATAAATTTGTATAAAGAAATTTATATAAATAAAATTTGTAGAAATTTATTCTTTTATGGAAGATTAAAATAATCCATGAATTGGTTTATTTTAATTTTATAAAATCAATTATGAATTGATTTTTCCATAATAAGAAAGTTTATAAATTTCTTATAAAAATTTATTCCATAATTTAAAGAGAAGAAGAATTAGTTTTATTATAAATTAGTTTATAATAAAGACTTGGTTTAAACGGAATTATTAATAAGAAAATTTATAAGATAAATTTCTTATAACCAATTCCGTTAATTCCGTTAATTCGGTTTAGAGGGAGACTTAGCAAAGGAGTTGCTACTATATAAAGGAACCAAAGGCTAGCCCTTTATTCCAATTAAGAGATTAAGAATTCTCTCTCTCTCTCTCTTAATCTCTCCTCTCCTCCTTCTCTTCTTCCTCCCTTAGGGCCGGCGCACCCTAGCTCCTCTAGGGCCGGTGCCCAACCACAACCAAGGAGGTGGTGTCGTGAGCATTAAAGAAGAAGGAGAACCCGAACACGAAGAAGAAGAAGCGGATAGCGATTCCTCTCTTCCCGGAATTCGATTCCATTACTTCGTTGGTTAGTTTTCCATTATTTCTCTTATTCTTCTAGTTGTGTCTTCCGAGAATCTAGTAGTTCTCGTCGGCACAAAACTCGTGACTTTGTGAAGTCATCCCGAAGAGAACTCGGCGTGGACGCGAATAGAGGCGGAGCTTCCAAGGGACGCTACGGTTGGATCTCGTCCCTTACTTCGAGTTACGAGAGGTACTTAGTAAATTAGTTTACTTTTCCGCAAAGTTTTATTTTATGATTATGTCAACACACCATAAGATTGCATGCTAGATACGAAGTTAAAATAATTTAAGAAATTATTTTATGCAAACTCTTCCACTGCACGTAAAAATTTTAAATTTTACGAACTCGTATCCTTGTCGACATGCACCCGGTCCCAACAGTGGTATCAGAGCCGGTTAGGGTTCGACATTATCATATAATTGTTTTGCGGAACACTTTGTCATGATCTCAATTTCGGAAAAAATTTTCAATTATGGAAACTTTCAAATTATAATAGATTTTAGATTTAGAAATTTCAAAGTTTGGAAATCTTCATGAAATTTCGCAAACGTTTGAAATTTTCTAGTTTCTAAAATTTTATGATAATTGTGAAAACTTCCCATCTTTGGAAACTTTCCAATTTTGGAAATTTTTCTATTTTAGAAATTTTCAATTTTGGAAATATGTAAGTTTTCTTTTACCGAAACTTACAATTATTCTGAAAATATTTTTGAAATCTCGCAATTTTGGGCACTTTCTTTTGAGAAAGTCTAGACAAATTCATGGATAGTTAATTGACAATTAAATTTGAATTGGTCTTTAAATTGACAACAAAATTCTTTATTTTGGATTGACCCTCGGGGAGCCGTCCAATTTAAAGTTAGTTATTGTAATTTAATTTCTCAATTTTTAATTGAAATTGTCATGTTTGATTTGGATTGAGCCTCGGGGAGCCGTCCAATTGGATTTACGACAAATTATTTTTCTTTGGGTATCTGAGCCTCGGGGAGCCACCCTTAGAAAATGATTTGTTGTAATTAATTAACTCCATGAATAAAATATGTTGAAGAGGTGATGCTCTTACATATTGTTGTCTCCAAAATTAATTAGGAAAATGGTTTCCTATAGAGTTTTCTTAAATAAGATTTTCATGAAAATAATATGTGGTTGAATTAAGGGATTTGTCTCTTAATTTAATAAGATTTGATTTAGAGAAATCAAAATCTTGAACATATTATTTCTGAAATTAATTATGACAATTTAGCAAATTATTTCCCAAAATAATTCCTTTAATAAAGTATGAAATTATAATTAGGAAATCCGGTTCCTAATTAATTCATGAGACTTGATAAATTAAGTCACATACATACTTTATTAAGGAAATCGTTAGTCATGACATATATGTCATGAATGTGCTTAGAAAAGAATGAGACCCAAAACCCCTTACAAAATATTAAGGCAACACCTTCCATTAATATGGTTAGAATCGGAGTTTTGTTTCTCGCTTGGGTTGATGGACACATCCATGCCCGACTTGAACCTCAACATGTTCAAACCATGGAATTAGTTTATGAATAATATAGTTGGAGTCAGAGGTCAATCCTTAGTTTTGGTTGTTGGACACATCCAAGCCTGACTAAACGGTTGAATGAGCTCCAACCATATTAAAACTATTTCTTGATTAATGGGTCAGCCTTAAGCTTGGAGCATCGATTTGTTGTGCCACAGCCAAGGTCGATGTAAAGAGAGGTGCAGTTAGGTGCTATGTATAATGATACATACTTGTTAATGAGTTAACAACCAATGATTTATGCAAACATTCAATTAGTTGATAGCATAAGTGATAGTTACATATATGTGATGTGTAATCGGTATAATTACCTACCTTCATAGCTAAGAAAAACTTGATGGCCACAGCCATGGTGGTTCTTATCTATGGTTGGATATCAACCTATTTGGAGATGTTCCTACGATCTCCCGAATTGATAATAAGGGTGATTCAATTCGTAAAATAAATAGGATTTAATTTATGTATGTTGATACATTCTTAATCAATCTTCTCACATAATCTCAATTTGTATTTCTAAGATAATCACTCGATCATGTCTTACATAAACTTGCGTTCCATTTTGGACACCAATAAACTGACTGGGCCGAACTTCATGGACTGGCTTCGAAACCTGAGGACAGTCCTCAAGGCAAAGAAGCTTGCTAATGTCCTTGAAGATCAACTTCCCAACCGTCCTCCGAAAGTGCAACTCCAGACCAGTTTCCTGAGTTGCTCAACCTGCTGAAGACTTTAGAGCCTTCTGTGAAGCAGGATCAAAGACGGTACTGTTAGTTGGTTCCTCGAAGAAAGGTTCTAAGAGGAAGGCCAAAGAACAGAATAAGGGAAAGAAGAAAAAGGCCAAAAAGACTGAAAATACCCTAAAAGGCACTTGCCATCACTGTGGCAAGGAGGGTCACTTGCGAAGAAACTGCAAGATTTATCTTGAGTCCTTGAAAGAGAAGGCATCCGATGCCCCATCCTCTTCAAGTATCTTCGTTATTGAATGTCACTCTATTTCCTCAAACACTTGGGTACTTGATACTGGGTGTAGCTCACATATATGTAATGACATACTGGGGCTAAGGAATAGAAGAAGACTCGTCAAGGAGAAGCGAATTTGCGAGTTGGAAATGGAGCAAAGATTGCTGCTGTTGCCATCGGAACATATTTGCTAAAGCTCCCACTGGACGTGTCTTAGAATTGGATAATTGTTATTTTGTTCCTTCATTAATAAAGAACATTGTATCTATTTCATGTTTGAATGAAAAGGTTATCATTTAACTTTTAGTAACAATTGTTGTTACATAACTTTAAATGACGTTCTTTATGGAATGGAACTTTGTGCAATGGCATCGACACGTTAGATTTATCCAGTGACATTTTCAATATCGAAGTTAGCAACAAACGTGCTCGAATAGATAATCGAATAGACTCCTACACGTGGCACTGTCGTCTTGGCCATATAAGTAAGAAACGCATGACCGAATTACACCGATGTGGAATTTTGGAATCATTTGAACCCGGTTCATTTGATACATGCGAATCATGCTTAAAAGGCAAGATGACCAAATTACCCTTTCCCGGAAAAGGTAATCCAGTGGGAGAGTTGCTTGGTCTAATACATACCGATGTATGTGGACCAATGTCAACTCTGCACAAGGAGGCTATAGCTACTTCATCACCTTTATCGATGATCACTCACGATTCGGTTATGTGTTCTTGATGAAACACAAATCTGAAGCTTTTGATAAATTCAAAGAGTTCAGAAATGAAGTAGAGAAACAGCTTGGCAAAAGTATTAAAATACTTCGATCCGATCGGGGTGGTGAATACTTAAGTCAAGAGTTTCAAGATTATCTTAGGGACAATGGGATATTGTCCCAATGGACTCCGCCATATACACCACAGCATAATGGTGTATCTGAGAGGCGCAACCGAACCTTGATGGACATGGTTAGGTCTATGATGAATCATGCAACTCTTCCAAAATCCTTTTGGGGTTATGCACTTAAGACAGCTGTTTACTTGCTAAACAGAGTCCCGACCAAGGTAGTCTCTACTACTCCATATGAGATTTGGAATAGTAAGAAACCTCACTTAACTCACCTTAAGATATGGGGTTGTCCTGCTTATGTGAAGCGGGTTGTATCAGACAAATTGGATGCTAAGTCTGATAAATGTCTATTTATTGGATACCCTAAGGAAACGAAGGGTTACCAATTCTATCATCCCTTGGAACAAAAGGTGTTTGTTTCAAGGCATGCTGTATTTCTAGAGAAAGAGTTTCTTTTACAAGAAAACAGTGGGAGTGGGATTGAACTTGATGAAGTTCAAGAAACTCCAATAGACATCACAGAGACACCTAGTCTAGGCCCACAACCGATAATTCATAGTGATGAGCTATCAGTTGAACCTAAAACTACACCACCTCTTCGTAGGTCTGATAGGACACGCAACATTCCAGAGAGATACGGATTTCTCGTAAGTGAATCGAACGACGTGTTGCTCATTGGTGATGACGAACCTATCAGTTATGAAGATGTTCTGAAAAATTCAGAAAGGGACAAATGGCTTGAGGCCATGAAGTCGGAAATGGATTCCATGTATGAAAATCAAGTATGGGACTTGGTTAACCCACCTGAAGGGATTAAACCCATAGGGTGCAAGTGGGTTTTCAAGAAGAAAACCGACATGGAAGGTAATGTTGTTACCTTTAAGGCTAGATTAGTGGCAAAAGGATATCGTCAAAAACAAGGAATTGATTATGACGAAACCTATTCGCCAGTAGCTATGCTTAAATCCATTCGGATGCTCCTAGCCATAGCAGCTCATTATGATTATGAGATATGGCAAATGGATGTGAAAACAGCTTTCCTTAATGGAAACCTACTTGAGGATGTATACATGATACAACCTGAAGGTTTCACATCGGTTGATAAAACCAAGGTATGCAAGCTTCGACGATCCATATATGGACTAAAGCAAGCATCTAGGAGCTGGAACATCCGTTTTGATGAGACAATCAAAGAGTTTGATTTCTCACAAAATCCTGACGAACCTTGTGTGTACAAGAAGGTTAGTGGGAGTGCAGTCGTATTCCTAGTATTATATGTCGATGACATCTTACTTATAGGAAACGATATATCAGTTTTACAGACAGTTAAGATTTGGTTGTCCAAAACTTTCTCCATGAAAGACCTGGGAGAAGCAACCTATATCCTTGGGATTAGAATCTATAGAGATAGATCAAAACGGTTGCTTGGTCTTTCGCAGTCTACATATATAGACCGAGTGCTAAAAAGGTTTAGCATGTCGGAATCCAAGAAAGGTTACCTTCCCATCAGGCATGGGATCAACCTTTCGAAGTCTATGTGTCCGCGCACAGAAGACGAGAGGATTAGCATGAATAAGATTCCCTATGCATCCGCAATAGGATCTATCATGTATGCTATGTTATGTACTAGGCCCGATGTATCGTATGCTCTGAGCGTCACGAGCAGATACCAGTCTGATCCAGGAATGGATCATTGGGCGGCTGTTAAGACAATCCTTAAGTACTTAAGAAGAACTAAGGATGTATTTCTAATATATGGAGAAGGAGATTTGATAATACGTGGGTATACAGATGCCAGTTTCCAGACAGATAAGGATGACTCCAAATCCAGTCTGGATACGTATTTACTTTGAATGGAGGCGCAGTAAGTTGGAAGAGTTCCAAACAAGACACCGTAGCGGATTCTACCACGGAAGCGGAATATATCGCAGCTTCGGAAGCAGCAAAGGAAGCAGTCTGGATCAAGAAGTTTGTCTCCGAACTTGGCGTGGTTCCAACCATTGATGAAGCAGTGCCGGTATACTGCGACAACAATGGAGCTATTGCACAAGCAAAGGAACCAAGGTCTCATCAGCGATCCAAACACGTGCTTCGACGCTATCATCTGATCAGAGAGATTATAAGTAGGAATGACATACAAATTGAGAGAGTTCCCACTGAAAGGAATATAGCGGATCCTTTAACTAAGGCCTTGCCTCAAAACAAGTTTGAGGGTCATGTTAGAGCCTGTGGTATTGGATACCGTAGCGATTGGCATTAGGCCAAGTGGGAGTTTGTTAGTGATATGAGAGAAGTGTCCTAAGGCAATCGCCTTATGATGTAAACATTTATTTTAATAAATGATAATTCACTATTTGAGTATACATGTTTTGTGTATTTGATTGGGATCTTAAACTCATCTACTGAATGTCCGCAATACAACTCACAGCATAAGAGAATTTGTGATGGGATCACAACTAGTGATTATCTCTAATGTGCAATTGTGAAGTATTGAAATTATCCCTAGTCGATGAATTGATAAAAACGGACACTATCAATTCTGTTGAGACTAGCATGGGTTATTCTCTAATCAGCTGATTCTCACTAGCTGGTGACATTGGGATGTCCGGAGATAAACATGGATGCTAGTTAAGGGAACTAGTTCATTGGAGTGACTAGCTGTAAGACTTCATATGGGAATCTACATGTAGATATGTCAATGAAGATCTTACTGCGGCTTAAGTGCGATGTTCCTTTGACTTGCGGTGTTCAAGTCATCTTGGTCATGGAGACTTATACTTTAACATCTTAAGCAAGCATCTCCAAGGAGGTGTGGACCCAGGATGATCGGGTATAAGCCGAAGTGCCCGAAGATGTTTGAACAGCCTACAAAGGATTCACCACTCCTTGCGAGGAGATGTATACCCAGGCCTATCGTCGGATTGTTACTCAAAGCCTCTGGCCAGAGCATATCATGTTAAGAGTGCGAGTCTCTTAAATACATGAGAGTAATTAGAAATCCAAAGGACGAGGAAGACACTACTTGGGCTAGGTGTGACGTAGTCAGCCTAGTGGGGACTGACACCATAGACCGTGTCCTGAACCAAGTGGGTATAAGGTGGTGAAGGGAATGAGGCACGATTCATTAGAGCTGCTGAAGGGTTTCAGAATAATTTCTTCTGAGGTCAAACCGTTGATCTTTCGATTAATTGGGGATCATGATGTACTACTAGGTGCCACTCATGATCGTTCTATAATTAATGGGTTAATTATAGACGGCCAACATAAATCGAAAGCCTATTTAGTCACACGCACTACGAGTAATCCGAGGGATTTAAAACGAGTTGAAAATTGGATTTTCCGATCAAGAGAAACAAGTCAAATCTGAGTTAGTCAGAGGCGCAATGGAAGCCAAAAATGGCTAAGTCTTTTGAAGGCTTTTTGGGCGAATTAAATGAGTTTAATTCGCGGTTTATTGGGTTGGTTTTGGCCGGCCAAAGCCCTCTTTGGTGGCCGGCCAAATAAGAGGAGAAAAACCAATTTAATTGGTTTAATTAATAAAATAAATCTAGTGTAATTTATTTTATAAATTATGGATAAATAAATTTGTATAAAGAAATTTATATAAATAAAATTTGTAGAAATTTATTCTTTTATGGAAGATTAAAATAATCCATGAATTGGTTTATTTTAATTTTATAAAATCAATTATGAATTGATTTTTCCATAATAAGAAAGTTTATAAATTTCTTATAAAAATTTATTCCATAATTTAAAGAGAAGAAGAATTAGTTTTATTATAAATTAGTTTATAATAAAGACTTGGTTTAAACGGAATTATTAATAAGAAAATTTATAAGATAAATTTCTTATAACCAATTCCGTTAATTCCGTTAATTCGGTTTAGAGGGAGACTTAGCAAAGGAGTTGCTACTATATAAAGGAACCAAAGGCTAGCCCTTTATTCCAATTAAGAGATTAAGAATTCTCTCTCTCTCTCTCTTAATCTCTCCTCTCCTCCTTCTCTTCTTCCTCCCTTAGGGCCGGCGCACCCTAGCTCCTCTAGGGCCGGCGCCCAACCACAACCAAGGAGGTGGTGCCGTGAGCATTAAAGAAGAAGGAGAACCCGAACACGAAGAAGAAGAAGCGCATAGCGATTCCTCTCTTCCCGGAATTCGATTCCATTACTTCGTTGGTTAGTTTTCCATTATTTCTCTTATTCTTCTAGTTGTGCCTTCCGAGAATCTAGTAGTTCTCGTCGGCACAAAACTCGTGACTTTGTGAAGTCATCCCGAAGAGAACTCGGCGTGGACGCGAATAGAGGCGGAGCTTCCAAGGGACGCTACGGTTGGATCTCGTCTCTTACTTCAAGTTACGAGAGGTACTTAGTAAATTAGTTTACTTTTCCGTAAAGTTTTATTTTATGATTATGTCAACACACCATAAGATTGCATGCTAGATACGAAGTTAAAATAATTTAGGAAATTATTTTATGCAAACTCTTCCGCTGCACGTAAAAATTTTAAATTTTACGAACTCGTATCCTTGTCGACATGCACCCGGTCCCAACAATATCAGTGTCAGAGAGTCCTAATCGGTTATCTTGACTAATCAGGGAGAGTCCTGATCGGTCTCCTTGACCGATCAGGGAGTATCCTGATCGGTCTGCGGACCGATCAGATTCGTTTCTGTTCGATACAAAAATAGTTCTGATCATTATCGCAAAACAAGTTTGTATCAAGTTTATGTCAAGTTTGTATCAAGTTCGTATCATAAACAATGCTCCAACCAATTTTACTTGATTGGAATGTCCAAGTATGTTCTTGGAACCAAATACACATGTATTATGCATTGGTTTTTGATAACTACCATTTTGTTAATCATTTTAAGCTCTCAAATCCATGTTTTGATCCACTTTTATATGCTTAAGTTTGCATTTACATTAGGTTTCATGAATTACCTCTATTTTAGCTTTTGATTCAAATCTTTATATATTTGAGATATTTTGGGCATTAAATTTGAATCTAATTTTGTAGGCTTCAATTGACCATGAACCTAGATCAGATTGGGTCAAACTTGAGTCAGAATTGGCTTTGATCAAGGGGATCAAGCATTGGATCAATGTGGGCCGTCAGATCAAGAAACGGCTAGATCTGAGCCATCTATCATTTGCTGACCAATCCGAGCTCAAGTTAGAGTTAATCTAGACCACAAATCAAGATATGAAGATTTGGCCCCAATCAGAGGTCATCCAACCGTTGGATTGAGCTTAAGAGGAGCCTAAACCGTCCAATCAAAGATCAGAGCAATCTGAGCCATCCGTTGCAGATCTGAACGATCCCAGCTGAGGAGGAGTAGATCAGGACCATTGATCAAGATCTGGGAAGTTTGGTTCAGATCTGACAAGATCTGACCGTTGGATGACATGAAGAGGATCTCAGCCGTTCATTTTCAAATGGAATTAGCTAAATTGGGAATTCCCTCCGCAGCTCAGTGTCGTCGCATCGTCGCGTCGTCGCGTAGTCGTCACAACATCGCGAGATCTGTTTTCTCTATTCTTCATTTCTTCATCAATTTCGTTGTTGTTTTCTTTCTCCGATCGCGCGGCCAACATCAAGAATTGTTCGTTTACAAGATTTCAGATCAATGAGGTAGATTTCCAGTTTAGTTTGTATTCGATTCTTTTGCTGAGAGGAGCTCGGGAGAGGGTTTCGCCGGAGTTCCGATCCACTATCCACTTCCATCTGATCGCGGCTGTCTTCATCGAGCTGAGAAATCAGAGCAGTAGGAGGGGTTCTTCGAAGGTTGCTGAGAGTATCTGAGTGAGATCGGCACTCGGCGTATCAAGAGGGAGCTGATCGCGGAGGTTTTCAGCTACTGATCGTTCACTCTGATTGGACAGAGACTCTTTTGATCAGTCCCCAGTCCGATCAGAAGAAGACCTTATCGGTCCAGTGACCGATCAGGAAGACCAATATGCGCAAGTCAATTGCAAACTGATCTTTGGAGTTCTTCTACATAGGTTTTTGAGTTAGAGGGTTTCGAACTCATCCTTTGTGTGACGGCAAAGGGAAGTCTTGACAAATAGATGACTTGATGTTTAATTTAGGATAACTTTTATTTCAAGCACTTGTTTTCTTTACATTGCTTAAGTTTGTTCCAATTACACTTCAAGTCAAGTTCTCAAGTATTGTTTTGTTCTATTTTTTAATTTCTGCAATTAGTTTCTTGCAATTAATTTCCTGCAATTAGTTCTTAAATTTCAATTCTATCGTTTGAATTTAATTGCTTAGTTGTTAACTAGATTAAGCTTAGTTTCTGCAACTTCCTAAGTCATTTCTGCTTAGTTCATTCTATTCTGTTTCGAATTGTTATTTCATCTCTTATCGCAAAAACCCCCATTTTACTAGAAAATCCAAAACAAACGACAACTTCAAGCTTGAGTTAAACATCCACAACTAGTCCTTGGAAAAATACGACTTGAGGCCCCTATTCTACATTTCAATTTTGTTAGCCAAGGGTTTTCAACTTATAAATATCTAAATTTGAGGCTCATTCGTGACATTTGATATTAGGCACATCAGTTTTCCCCATACTCGGTTAAATTAATGATCATTATCTCTTCAACTTCATTATTCAAGGGATGCATGATACATTTTGAATAATTTGGTTGATCCTAACATCTCACCCCATTTCTAGCAATACAAAAATATTTTGTTAGATCTTATAGTTTGTGTCAAATGTCCCCAAGTTGCCCAGCAATTAGGAATGACCATGAAGGGTTTTTACCATGATCCTATTGTGCACGGCACATCCCCAACTCCCTCCTTAAAAAGCTAAATTCACTTTCGGGGAGTGGCTTGGTGAAAATGTCCGCTAGATTAGATTTTGACTTAACATGTGAGAGTACAATATCTCCTCTAGCAACATGATCCCTAATGAAGTGATGACGCACTTCAATGTGTTTGGTCCTTGAATGGTGGACTAGATTTTTTGTAAAGTTTATGGTGCTTATGTTGTCACACAGCACTTGCACACCCTTGTAAGATAATCCATAGTCTTCTAAGGTGTGTATCATCCACAACAATTGTGATACACTCTTCCCCATGGCAATATACTCTGCCTCGATCGTGGAGAAAGCAACACAATATTGCTTCCGACTTGACCAACTCACCAAAGATGATCCTAAGAATTGACAACCCCCACTTGTGCTTTTCCGATCCAACTTACACCCAGCATAGTCGGAATCGGTATAGCCTATCAAATTAAAAGACTTTATACGGGGGTACCATAGACCAACTCCAATAGTGCCCTTAAGGTATCTCAAAATCCTCTTAACAGCAATTAAATGAGATTCCTTGGCACATACTTAGTACCTAGCGCACATACCCACAGCAAAAAGAATGTCTGGGCGACTTGCTGTGAGATATAGCACACTACCAATCATGCTTCTATATTAGGTCAAATCAATGGGCTTCCCACTCTCATCATTATCTAATCGCGTGTTAGTCGCCATGGGGTGGTTACCTCCTTTGAGTCACTCATATTGAATTTCTTGAGCATCTCTTGAGTGTATTTGGATTGATGCACCTGAATTCCTTCTCTTATTTGTTTGATTTCAAGTCCAAGAAAGAAAGTCAATTCTCCCACTAGACTCATCTCAAACTCACTCTCCATGTGCTCAATGAACTCATTCAAATAGCCCTTGTTGTTGGAGCCACAAATTATGTCATCGACATATACTTGGGCTACAAAAATATTTTCACCATCTCTATGTAGGAATAGTGTAGGGTCTATTTGACCTCTAACAAAGCCTTTTTCAATCAAAAATGTTGACAACCGCTCATACCAAGCACGAGGTGCTTATTTTAGCCCATAAAGAGCCTTCTTTAGCTTAAACACGTGGATTGAAAATTTAGAATTTTCAAACTCCGGTGGTTGTTCAACATAGACCTCTTCTTTAATGAATCCATTTAAGAAGGTCGATTTCACATCCATTTGATAGAGTTTGAAACCTCTATGTGCTGCAAATGCAAGCATCAATCGAATGGACTCCAATCGTGTCACGGGTGATAGGATGTATACTAAAAGCTTTGCCTTTTGGTTGAGGATACATCTATATTTTAAAGAGAATCAGAAAATCACACAGTGTATATTTATATTAGTATGTACACTAAACGTCTAATGCTTGGTATTGTAGATATCATGGTGTGTGGTGTCGCACAGAAGATCATGTTATCAGGTTCCTTGCCGAAGCATAAGAAAGAGGCTCACAATCGAGATGGAGTTGGACAAACCATCAGGATGGTTGTAGTGTAATCAGGTGTGGTTTATCTTAACCATAGGATTACACTAGTGGACTTTGTGTATATTGAGTAGGACCAAAAGAGAGGTCATCCAATTTTTGTATTGACTTAGTAAATTGGATTAGACCTCGGATGCTATTATGGAGTACGATCTCTTAATCCCGAAATAATGACAGACATATATTATTAATTATTTGAGAGATAATATTAATACTATGATGTGCCGTTGATTATTGACGAAATCCGTGTCCTGGTGAGTCAGGATGATGATGCCCCTTGGTGAGCGCAAAATGATCGTCATGTCAAATCTTGCAAGTGGACCATGGTCCGGCATGTCGAAAAGGTTGAGTGGTACTAATCAAGGATTAAGAAGATAATTAATTTAATTATTAGTAAATTAAATTAATTATCAGGCATATGATATCTTAAACACAGGGAGATGAACGACTCATAATAGGTGGAGCCCATATGAAAATATGGGGGTTGGTGAGGAAGTGCAATGGGATTCTTTAGTGGAATGGATCTCCATTAATGAATCGGGTTTGGATCCATTAGAGGGCCAAGAACCAACTCCTCCTCATTGTCCCTATCTTAGCCCAATAAAGCCCCATAAGAGTCATGATACAAGGCCGGTTAATTAAGGAATTAATTTAGGATTAATTAATTTATTAATCTCGGATTAATTAAAGAATTAATCATGGAATAATTAAAGGAATTAATCTTGAATTAATTAAGGAATTATTCTATATAAAATTTTGGAATCAATCCATATTTAATTGGAAATTTTTTTCCAATTAAATAGAATTAATCCCCTATATAAACCCCTACCTCTCTCCCTCTCTCTTTAATCTTTCTCTCTTCCTCTCCAACACCTAGGGCGCCGGCGGTAGTAGGGAAGAAGAGGGCCACCTCTTCTTCTTCTCTTGTTTTCTTCTCATCCTCAAGGACGCGTTCGGTCACGGAGCAAGGGAGGAGTAGCCTCAGACCCTTGGTGGCGCACGGCAAGGAGGGTGGAGGAAGAAATCGGCAGCGCAAGGAGTGGAGGTCGGTGCCAGCAGTGAAGGAGAAGAGAACTCACGGTTCTCATCTTCTTCCACTCTCTTCTTCGGCTTATCTTGTTGCGGACATACACAGGATAAAGGAGAAGCTCCCTTCTCCTTTTGTGACGCATGGGAGCAAGGAGGAAGAAGGATGGAGCACCAGCAAGGTTAGCTCCCTTTTGGTGTTTGTCGCCGGAAAAGGGAGAAGGTGGAGGAGCTCTTCTTCCGTGTGGTGTTGCTGCCACGAGAAAGGAAGAAGATAAAGAGGTAGGCGTGGTGGTGAAGGAGAGGAATTCATCCTCTCGACTTCATCTTGATCTTCTATAAGGGCCACCGACGTTGAAGCAAAACCCTAGGCCTAGGGTTTTGTTTCTTGGCGCGAAGAAAGGAAGAAGAAAAGGAAAGATTTATTCAAGGCCTTGGTGACTCCGCGTCTTAGTAGCTCGTCACCTACACGACGTCCAGGAGGGGAGGGTCATAAGATAGAAGAGGTAAACGGCGAGGTATATTTCTCCCGAGGTCCATTTTTCTTATTGCATGTTTTAATTGTGCTATATTGCTTTGCCTTGTCATTTTATGTAAGTTAGTTTATTATTTTGATTTGATATCATGGTTAATAATTAACTAATTGGTCCCCGAAGATAAATACAAAAATCGGCGATCCAAATCGTCGTCTTTGCCGTGGTTAATTAATCCGGAATGTTACAAGGCCTTAACCTCAGTTTCGACCAAGTTGTAATTTGGATTAATTAACATGATGAGTCGGTCGTTAGAAGGGCGGGTCTCTATTCGGATTAAATTTTTAATCAGTAGCCATAGAGAGGTCTTTCAGATATGACCACGTGGTTGTCTTGGAAACTGCCAAGCCATACCTACAAGTGGTATCAGAGCAAGGTTTCCGGTTTTGTGTGTTTAGGATTCGGTTACTTTTTCTGCACATTATCATGTATATTTTTTTTGCTGGATTAATATTTGGATGTGCGTAGGCTAACTTTGTGTTGCAGGCACTAGATTCCAACTATTATGGCAGATTATGTTGTGTGTATGTGATTGATTGTGTGATGTAAATTATTTGAATCCTCGGGGTTGACGAGGCTAGGTAAGCTATTTAATTTTTGTAATTAAATATGGCACTTGTTTAGCCAAGCTTTCTATTTACTTTTGATTTAGATAACATGTACACTCCTTCGTGGAGTTTAGGATCAATGGATGTAAATTAGTTAGCTTGTCATCTCGGCTCGGGGACTCCTTCATGGTGGTGTGCGCATGGATAGGATGGAGTGGACAAGGTGACGACACGACTGGAGGCGCATTGAAGACCAAGGCCATAATAGTTGGAAAAATCTAGGATTTTTTCATTGTTCTATTATTTTGGTTTGTGTGCTTGTTGTGTGAATGCATGTAAAAACCTCAACGCAAATAACTAAGTGAGAGAGGGACCCTAAGGGTCCCATGGCCTCCACTACAATCTAACAAGTGATGCGAACAAGTCTGTACGTCGGCTCTGAGTGCCTTCCTTCCCATCGGATGGGCTTGTTCTGTTGATCACTAGGTCAGAAAAGACTATAGGAAATTATTGATGTGTGTGTGTACTTCCCCATCGGAAGACACATAATCAGAAATAATTTTTCTTGGTGTCATGTGGTGGTAAACACTTAGATACAAATAATAAGTATCCTCTCCATCGGAGTCACTGCTATTATTTGTAGGGCCGAAGAGGACCAACTATTAATTTTACTTGTCAAAAGGTTAGGATGACAAGATAGTAAAATTAATGGGTAAAGCCTCCTCTCACAAATGTAGAGTTCGTATACATCCATACCATCGTAGCATACGAAATTCTCGGTGTTTGAGGTGTTGGTAGAATTTGTAATAAATTATTTTGAGGTGTCAATTTATTTCAAAAGTCTAAAGTGTGTGATTGTTATGATTCTCAGGTGTTTTAAAATGGATCTAGACCCACAAGACCTAATTCAAAGAGAACTTCAATTAAATGCCCCTAGTGATAAAATGGATTGGGAATTAAATATGGATTTTGTCTCTACTGCCGAGGAACCTAAGTGTGATCTTGCCGAGTTCTGTACCGAAAAGCCTAATGAGATTAATACCGAAGAGGAGTTTGAATATTTTAGGAAATGGCTAGAAGCAGATGAGACGACCGAAGGTCATCAAAATCAGGCTTCTTCCATTACCAGTGAAAAAACATCCAAACTCGATGAACTCTTTGGTCAAAATAATCGAGCCGCTAGGCAGATGATAATGAAGAACTTGACCACTACCATCTTAGTTGAGGAGATGCCCATGAGGGAACATGTCCTCAAGATGATGGCTTGGATGAAAGAGATAGAAATTCTTGGAGCTCAGATTGATGGGGAAACCCAGGTCGATCTTATCCTCCAATCTCTACCAGGGAGTTTTGAGAAGTTTCGCCTGAGCTACAATATGGACAAGCGTTCATATTCGTGGGCAGAACATGTGACAGAACTCGAGGCAGCAGAGGCAGTTTCTCTTCAGAGTTCATAGACTTTCATTGCTCAAGAAGTTCCTACTTCTGAACCGAAAGGAAAGAAGAAGAAGAAATGTTCTGAGGCAAAGAAAGTAGCAGGATTACAGGGATCTCAGGGATGCATAAAGAAGCCGAAAGGCAAGTGCTTTGTGTGCAAGCAGTCAGGACATTGGAAAACAGATTGTCCTCGCCGTCAGAGTAGTACCAGAGGTATATTTTTCTTCTTGTGTCGTTGTAACATGTTTAACGGTGATATCTACCGGTACCTGGTGGGTAGATACAGATGCCACTAATCATGTCTGCATTTTTGTGCAGGCGTTCCAGGAAACCCAACGGCTAGCTGAGGAGGATATTGCTGACTACATGGCTGGCTATGGAGATGACTTTTGCAGTGGGAGTTTTCACTATTTCATAGGTTGATATAGTTTTGGTTTTATAGATCGTCTTTATGTACTTAATTTTTGGAAAGAACTTTGTCTAGTTTCTAGAATAAAGATATTTTCTATTGCTTTTATTTGTTAAAAGTGGAATAGAAGGAATGTCTATTGAAGTACATAGATATAGACAATTAATATATGAAACAGAAAGGATCCCATGATGCAATAAGCTTGTCATCTCAACTAATGTAAGAGAAAGGTTCTTTCCAAAGTAGAACCAAACGTATATTTTGTCTCTAAGGTTTGGTTTGTTAAACTCTAGTGGGATTCAAAAGTGATCGACCAAAAGGCCTTAGGGTTTATTGGTTCTGAAGATTTGTCTTCCTTAGGATCTTTTGACTCTTACTAGGGAAGTAACAATACCAAATAAGGCTTGCTCTAAGCCTAGGGGCATAGAGCCAAAGATATACAGGAATTGGTTCATCCTGATAAGTTTAGGTCCTTAGTCTATCTAGAATAGAGGTACCTTTGAATACTTTGTTTATTTTATAAACAATTGCTTGATGTACTGCAAGACTGAGTACTTTGATTAGATCAAAGAGTTCAAGAATGATGCAGAGGAAACATCAAAGTAAAAGTATTATGACATCATGATTAGATCATGGTGGCTAGTATCTCTAGGATAGTTGGAGGACTTACTCATCAGGAATTGGGATTTGATCCCAACACCTTGCACCTAGTGTACCCAACAAGATGGTGCAATCATTGGAAGGAAGAAGGTCTCTTAAGCTAGTAGGTTAAGGAGATGATAAGCCTCTCCGAGATTAGCTAAATTTGTTCAAAGAAGTATGACCTGGATACGAAGGTGTGTATGCTTGATTCTGACTAAATCAGTAGTCTCTTAAGACCATAGAGATGTGGACTAAGCAAAGGCTTAGTCTAAGCCATGTTCAGATTATGAGTAGTAAAGAGACACCAACAAGTTGGAATCTAGTGTATATATTCGTAGGATATCCTATTTATTTTGAACCAGGCAGTAGACAAATTGAACCTGGGGTGACCGGCCTAGCCCCACGGAAGTTTCCCACCGGTCACCAGGGTAAATCGGGAAGCACTCGCGGTGGGCAGTCTAGAAGCCCAGCGTCCCAGGGTTCGCGCCCCATTTGGAGAAAAAATTCCTGCAAAATGCACCGTAGCTGGGGATCGAACCGCGGATGCCTGGGTTAACAACTAGTTGCCCTACCGCTGCACCATAGCCCCGGGGGCTATTCGTAGGATATCCTAAGGGAACAATAAGGTGGTTTATTAGTTCTAAGGATCAAAGGATGTTCGTTGGGACGAATATCTGATTCTTGGGAATAGGACTATGTAATAAACCACAAGTCCAGGTGTAGAGTTACTCTGAGTAAATTAAATAGAGGGACATTCCAATCTTAGTACCAACTGTACAAGAGGAGATACTACAAGGTACTGCACCTCGTGTCACTAAAGATATGCAAAGGGTACCTTATCATAGTGGGAGGGTTGTTACTCAACCTAGAAGTCTCATGTTCTTGGAGAGTCTATGGACTGGGTCCTAAGTAAACATGAACTGGATCCCTAGACCTATGACAAGAATCATCCGCTTTGAAGAGATAAATCCGGTGATATGGATTTGTTCAAATGACGGATGATGTTGTGTGATAGAAATGGAGTGGTATTTGTACTATACGTAGATAATATTTTATTAGTTGGCAACAATGACGAAATATTGTCAGACGTAAAGGTATGGTTGTCCGCACAACTGTGAAGGACTTGAGAGAAGTAAGACACATCCTTGGGAATCAAAAATCTAAGGGATTTCCAGACAAGGATGATGTGCTTATACCAAGCTTCACATAAAAATTGTCCTAGCTCATTCTAGCATGGATACCTCCAAAAGAAAGTTTTGTACTTTTCAGTTTTGGAGCTACTCTATCTAAGAGATATATTTGGATTATCAAAGGTGATAAAGTAGGTAATGACGGTCCCTCTAGCATCGGCTAGAGGAGTCTCTTGTATGCTAGAAATGAGCTCAGATATCTGTTGTGTCGTGGGCATAGGTAACAGATATCGGAGTAACCTAGGTCAAGGAAATTGGAATGTGGTAAAAGCATGTATTAGTGCTTGAGAAGGTCTAAGGACTATATGTTGATTTACCGGGCAGACCAATTTTTTTAGGTTATATGAATACAGAATTCCAATCTAGATAGGGGTATATGTAAATATTCCTTGGGTTTTATGTTTACTTTTAGGAGGTAGAACCATTGTGTTGCGCAGCGGCTGCATGATGGACCCTACTATGGATGCTGGATATTCTAGTAGCCTGCGAGGCAGCCAATGTGGCTACATGGTTCAGAGACCTCAAGATAGACTTCGATGTGATTCCTGGTTGGCTAGGAACAATCACATTTAATGTGATTAAAGTGGTGCAGATGCAAACTCGAAGGAATCACGAGTCCATAAGGCAAGTAAACACATAGAGCACAAGTACCACCCAGAAGAGGAATAGCTGTTGTTGCCTAGAATGCATCAGAGAATGACCTAGGTAGATCATTTCTCTAAGGCCTTGGTAGCGAGAGCTTTAGGCTTGTGAAGGATCTAGAGGTCAGAAGTATAGCATTTTGAAGACAGCAAAGTCTTTGATTATAAGTGGGTGATTGTTAGGATGTATACTAAAAGCTTTGCCTTTTGGTTGAGGATACATCTATATTTTAAAGATAATCAGAAAATCACACAGTGTATATTTATGTTAGTATGTGCACTAAACGTCTAATGCTTGGTATTGTAGATATCATGGTGCGTGATGTCGCACAGAAGATCATGTTATCAGGTTCCTTGTCGAAGCATAAGAAAGAGGCTCACAATCGAGATGAAGTTGGACAAACCATCGGGATGGTTGTAGTGTAATCAGGTGTGGTTTATCTTAACCATAGGATTACACTAGTGGACTTTGTGTACATTGAGTAGGACCAAAAGAGAGGTCATCCAATTTTTGTACTGACTTAGTAAATTGGATTAGACCTCGGATGCTATTACGGAGTATGATCTCTTAATCCCGAAATAATGACGAGCATATATTATTAATTATTATTTTTTGATTTATCAATGAGCGAGATCTATTCTATTAGATCGATAGACCCGGTAAATTGGGAGATAATATTAATAGTATGATGTGCCGTTGATTATTGACAGAATCCGTGTCCTGGTGAGTCAGGGTGATGATGCCCCATTGGTGAGCTCAAAAGGATCATCATGTTAAATCTTACAAGTGGACCATAGTCTGGCATGTCGAAAAGGTTGAGTGGTACTAATCAAGGATTAAGAAGATAATTAATTTAATTATCAGTAAATTAAATTAATTATCAGGCATACAATATCTAAACATGGGGAGATGAACGACTTCTAATAGGTGGAGCCCATATGAAAATATGGGGGTTGGTGAGGAAGTACAATGGGATCCTTTAGTGGAATGGATCTCCATTAATGGATCGAGTTTGGATCCATTAGAGGGCCAAGAACCAACTCCTCCTCATGGTCCCTATCTTAGCCCGATAAAGCCCTATAAGAGTCATGATACAAGGTCAGTTAATTAAGGAATTAATTTGGAATTTATTAATTTATTAATCTCGGATTAATTAAAGAATTAATCATGGAATAATTAAAGGAATTAATCTTGGATTAATTAAGGAATTATTCTATATAAAATTTTGGAACCAATCTATATTTAATTGGAAATTTTTTCCAATTAAACAGAATTAATCCCCTATATAAACCCCTACCTCTCTCCCTCTCTCTTTAATCTTTCTCTCTTCCTCTCCAACACCTAGGGCGCCGGCAGTAGTAGGGAAGAAGACGGCCACCTCTTCTTCTTCTCTTGTTTTCTTCTCATCTTCAAGGACGCGTTCGGTCACGGAGCAAGGGAGGAGTAGCCTCAGACCCTTGGTGGCGCACGGCAAGGAGGGTGGAGGAAGAAATCGGCAGCGCAAGGAGTGGAGGTCGGTGCCAGCAGTGAAGGAGAAGAGAACTCACGGTTCTCATCTTCTTCCACTCTCTTCTTCGGCTTATCTTGTTGTGGACATACACAGGATAAAGGAGAAGCTCCCTTCTCCTTTTGTGACGCATGGGAGCAAGGAGGAAGAAGGGTGGAGCGCCAACAAGGTTAGCTCCCTTTTGGTGTTTGTCGCCGGAAAAGGGAGAAGGTGGAGGGGCTCTTCTTCCGTGTGGTGTTGCTGCCGTGAGAAAGGAAGAAGATAAAGAGGTAGGCATGGTGGTGAAGGAGAGGAATTCATCCTCTCGACTTCATCTTGATCTTCTATAAGGGTCGCCGGCGGTGAAGCAAAACCCTAGGCCTAGGGTTTTGTTTCTTGGCGCGAAGAAAGGAAGAAGAAAAGGAAAGATTGATTCAAGGCCTTGGTGACTCCGCGTCTTGGTAGCTCGTCACCCACACGACGTCCAAGAGGGGAGGGTCATAAGATAAAAGACTGTGAGGTAAACAGCGAGATATATTTCTCCCGAGCTCCATTTTTCTTATCGCATGTTTAAATTGTGCTATATTGCTTTGCCTTGTCATTTTATGTAAGTTAGTTTATTATTTTGATTTGATATCAGTTAATAATTACTAACTGGACCCCGAAGATAAACACAAAAATCGGCGATCCAAATCGTCATCTTTTCCGCGGTTAATTAATCCAGAAAGTTACAAGGCCTAAACCTCGGTTTCGGCCAACTTGTAATTTGGATTAATTAACACGACGACAAGTCGGTCGTTAGAAGGACGGGTCACTATTCGGATTAAATTTTAGTTCGTAGCCATAGAGAGGTCTTTCAGATATGACCACGTGGTTGTTTTAGAAACCTCCAAACCATACCTACAACGGGAGCATATGTCTCATCGTAATCAAGGCCTTCAACTTGACTATAGCCCTTGGCTACTAAGTGTGCCTTGTTTTTTATGATTTCTCCCTTATGATTCAATTTGTTCTTGAAGACCCATTTAGTTCCAATAATTGTGGTCTTCTTAGGTCTAGGAGCTAAGTCCCAAACTCGACTTCTCTCAAATTTACCTAACTCATCTTGCATAGCAATAATCCAATCGAGATTATGTAATGCCTCGTTAACTACTCTAGGTTCAATTTCAGAGATCAAGGCGACCTCATTAGCCTCATTTCTAAAGAATGATCTAGTTCTAACCCCATGATGGATATCTCCAACAATTTGATCTTGGGGATGACTAGAGGCTAACCTAGTTTGCCTTGGTGTTGAAGGTGCTTCTTGGATGGTTTCACTAGACTCAGGGTCAGGCTGAGCTCCATGTAGTCTAGGCTCACCATCATCAGACTCATCCGCAACATCTCCAATACTTGGACTTTCATCCAATCCTAATCTCCTAAGTTTGAATTGAACTCCTTCTACATCTCCTGAATGATCAATCACTTTTGGGATCTCCTCAAATACAACATCAAAAGATTCTTCAACTAACTTAGACTTCTTATTGTAGACCCAATAAGCTTTGTTGACAAGGGAATACCCGACAAGTATCCCTTCATCATCTTTTGCTATGAACTTTCAAGATGATCACTGGTGTTTAGAATGAACACCTTACACCCAAACACCCGGAGATGTCTAACTGTAGGCGGTCTTCCAAACCAAAGTTCATGTGGAGTCTTTCCTAAAAACCTATGAATAAGGACTCGATTTTGCACATAGCAAGCTGTGTTTACAGCTTTAGCCCATAAGTAGCTCGGTAAGGAGTACTCATTAAGCATGATTCGTGCAGCCTCTTGTAGGGCTCGGTTCTTCCTCTCTACAACACCATTTTGCTGTGGTATTCTAGGAGTAGAAAACTCATGTTTATATCCTTTCTCTCGACAAAATTCTGAAAACCTATGGTTTTTAAATTCACCTCCATGATCACTCCTAATGGTTTTGATTGTTGTATATTTTTCATTTTCAGTTCTTCTACAAAAAGAAATAAAAATGTCTAAGGTTTGGTCCTTATGTTTTAGAAAATAGGTCCATGTATATCTAGTATAATCATCAACAATCACAAAATAATATCTACTACCATTCAATGAAACTATGGTACTGCAATCAAACAAGTCCATATGCAATAAATCTAAAGCAGTAGAAGTACTTACAGCGCTTTTACCTTTATGAGATGCTTTTGTTTGCTTACCCATTTGACATGCATCACATAATTTTTCTTTTTCGTACTTTATGCTCGGTAAGCCTCGTACAAGTCCCTTGTTGGCCAGTTTCCGGATGTTCTTCATGTTCACATGAGCCAACCTTCGGTGTCAAAGCCAAGATTCTTCTTCTTTTGACATGAAACACTTAACAAAGGCATTAGTAGCACTTTTAAAAGAGACTTGATAAATATTGTCTACTCTTGTGTCTACTAGTACTGTGTCATGTGTGTCATTGTGTCTAACTAGACACTGACTTGGGTGAAATTCAATTGCATATCCCGCATCACACAATTGACTGACACTTAGGAGATTGAAGGTCATCCCCTTGATTAGAAGGACATTCTTGATCCTAAGACATTCGGATATTTGAATGTCACCTATTCCTACAACCTTGAGACTACCATTGTTACCAAATGAAACATTATCTCTACTTTTGCTTTGTAGGGTAGTGAATAACGATTTATCCCCGGTCATGTGTTTGGAGCACCCACTATCAACAAACCATGTTGATAGATGCTCCCCCTCAACCAATGCCTACACAACACGAAAGATAGATGATTTAGGTACCCAAACCTTGGGACCTAATACACCTACAATGCAAGTCTTTGGCACCCATGCCTTGGTCATTTTCTTCCTAAGTCCTTGAACCCTAGAAACATTTGATGATTTAAATTGGGTTCTAGACATCAATAACACAAAACTAGGTTCCTTAGGTTGGTAACCTATACCGACCTTGTTGTAGACCACTCTTTGGGCATTGAGGATTATATCCAAGGTCTTAGAGCTAGTTGAAAATTTCCAAGAAGATTCTTGAGTTTTTCAACTTCACTCTTTAAAACCTTGTGCTCATCCTCAAGGACCTCAACATGCAAATCATCTATTTCATCATCCTTAGAGATTCTCAATCGTTCTCCTTCTAACTTTAAGGATTTTACCTTGTCCTTAGATTTTTTGAGCAAAGTAGTCAAGCAAGCAATAGTTCTATAACACTTATCAAGCTCGGGAGAGATTACCTCTTCATCATCTGAAGATGATGAAGCCGCAGTTGAAGGATCACTTGACTCGCCACCACTCTCTATGTTTGAATCTTCTAATTCCATAAGAGCCACGTGGCGGGTGCTCTTCTCCTCCTTCTCCTCCTCAGATGAGCTAGATGAGGACTCATCCCATGTGGCCTTTAATGTCTTCTTGTTCTTTGCCTTCTCCTCCTTCTTCTTGAGTTTTGGACACTCACTTCTATAGTGCCCCTTCTTGCTATATTCATAACAAGTGACATTAGTTTTATCAATATTATTTTCACTTGTTTTACCTTTCCCCTTGTAGCGTTGACTCTTCCTCGTCATTCTTCTCACAAAGTTTGTCATTTCGGTTGATGAAGAATCGCTCCCGTCCTCATCAAATACGGATGAAGAAGAGGAGACCTCCTTCTCCTTCTTCTTTTCCTTTTTCTCTTTCCTTTGTCCCCTGCAACAAGAGCAATACCCTTCTCTTTTGGGCCTTTGTTAGCAAGCTCATGTAGTTCCATTTTACAAAAGAAATCATCTAATTTTACAACGAAAAGGTCTTGGATACCTTGTAGGCATCCACCATGGATGACCACAAGGCATTCCTAGGAAGGACTTGAGTACATACCTTACGAGGTCACAGTTCTCAACCTTCTCATCGATCGAGTGCAAGCCATTAAGGATCTCTTTGAACCGACCATGAAGCTCGCTCACGGTTTCACTTTCCTTTATGGAAAGATTCTGGAGTTGGTTGAGAAAGAGATCCCTCTTCGCTATCCGGGAGTCTCGAGTGCCTTCATGTAGCTCTATGAGTTTGTTCTACAGATCTTTGGCACTTGAGAAGGGACCAACCTTAATGAGTTGATCCTTGGTCATCCCACACTGCAGAGTGACCACTGCCTTGGCATCTGCCTCTCCTTTTCTTGTTTGTTCTGCTGACCATCTTGATGACTCAAACTCCTTGCCCTCAGCATCCTTTGGAGGAGTGAATCCCTCCTTGATTGAGAACCACATGCCAATGTCAGTTTTCAAGTAATACTACATCCTGCTTCTCCAGTACTGGAAATCTGCTCCATCAAAGAAAGGTGGACGGTTGGTGTTGAAACCTTCTCCTCTCAAAGCCATCTTCTTACTCTTAGGATGTTAATCCGGTTGAAAGAGCACCTTGCTCTGATACCACTTGTTAGGATCTTGGGATGGCTAGAGAGGGGGGTGTGAATAGCCATCCACCAAAACTCGCTTCTTCCTGCGCTCAGATTAGCAGCGGAAAACAAACAACACAGAAAGAAACACAAAAAGAGACTAACACAATGTTTACAAGGTTCGAGGATAACTTGCCCTTACTCCTTGGCGTGCCCGTGAGGTGGGCGATCCATTGATCTTCGGTAAATCAGGCCCCCGAATGAATCCGGCAAAAACTTCCTCTTTCTCGGTGGAGTAACCTCTCCACAAATGTCTCAGAAATATATCAAGTGAAGCACAGGAGACTAGAGAAGGAAGCTTACACAACAAATGTAAGCACAAGCACCAGTAGTAAGCAGAAAGCTCAAGCAAGAAGCAAGTCGCAGATAACACCAACAACAGCAAAACCCTTCCCAGATCACCCACCGTTCACTATATCCTTGTTGTTTCGTTCTTCTTCTTTGCTTCGCCAACTTCTACTTCTTAAGCTTTTCTTCTGCACACATACAGGCGTCGTCACCCACTTACCCCTTCTGACCTCTCAGCACACTGAAGTCATCCTCTTCAGCTGCAGCTTCAGGTTATACATCGTTGAAACCTGCAAATGTGTATCAAACAAAATATCACCAGGGGAAAGTCACCCTGGACCCTTCTTCTTGCTCCTTCATTTGACTTTCAAAGCTCTATGTTATCTGCACACTTACAGATTCATTAGCGAACCAAATCAGAAGTAAATCAGAAATCAGAACTGCGCTGACAATAATTTGAATTAAAGTTCAAAGGTGTTGATCGGTCACCTTGACCGATCAGACAACCTCCTGACCAATCAGACTCTATCCTGATTGATCCAGTGATGTTCTGATCGGTCTCACTGACCGATCAGGGACCAGGGGATTGGTCACCAGACCGATCCCTAAACTTACTGGAAATTCAGGTCAAATCACCTGATCGGTCAAGGTGACCGATCAGGGAATTCCTTGATCGATCAGGATCCATCCTGATTGGTCCAGGCCGGTTCTGATCAGTCGCACTGTCCGATTAGAGATTCTTGTGATCTTTCTATCACCACACAGAATGTTTGCTAATCGATCACCAAACCGTTCAGAAAACCTTCTATTTCCTCAGAAGCTTTCTGGATCGGTCAACAGACCGATCAGACATCCTGGATCGGTCTTGTGACCGATCTACTATCAAGAGAGTTTGTACCAACTCCCTGATCAGATTTCAAACCGATCCAGCCAACTCTGCTCTGATCATTTCGACCCTGAGTCCAGAGAACAGACTCCCTTGCCCTCTCTGACTCAGTCTGGTCCGGAGAATGAGCTACCGAGCCCTCTCTGACTTATCTCGGTCCAGAGAATGAGCTACCAAGCCCTCTCTGACCAAAGTCCGGAGAACGAGCTACCGAGCCATCTCTGACTCATCCCGGTCCAGAGAACGTGCTACCGAGCCCTCTCCGACTCATCCCGGTCCAGAGAATGAGCTACCGAGTCCTCTCTGACTAAAGTCTAGAGAATGAGCTTTCGAGCCCTCTCCGACTCATCCCGGTCCAGAGAACGAGCTACCGAGCCCTCTCTGACCAGAGTCCGGAGAACGAGCTACCGAGCCCTCTCCGACTCATCCCGGTCCAGAGAACGAGCTACCGAGCCCTCTCTTACCAGAGTCTGGAGAACGAGCTACCGAGCCCTCTCTGACTCATCTCGGTACAGAGAACGAGCTACCGAGCCCTCTCTGACCAGAGTCCGGAGAACGAGCTACTGAGCCCTCTCCGACTCATCTCGTTCCAGAGAACGAGCTACCGAGCCCTCTCTGACCAGTACACTTAATCCGAACTTAACTATCTGATCTCATTTCTCACTCAACCGAACTTAAATCGGTGTCAACATCAAAACAACAATCAGGTCAGACTGCATCAACACCTGCAAGATATACAAACACAAATCAAACACATATATAATCTTAGCCTTAACGATTGGTTCTGACTTTAGATTTCTCGTGAAACCCTAGGTCGAACCGAGTTTCCTTCCCGGGGAACGCGCCTTCGCCTACTTCTCTCAGGAGAAGTTTGCCAACCGACTCCTCCGATTGGACTTTTGCCTGATCTTTCGGATCAGGACTTCGTGCCCAGTTTATGACCAGGACTTATTACCCAACCCTCGGTCAGGTCTTCGGTGCCCAACCCTCGGCCAGACTTATTGCCCAATTCCTTGAATCAGGACTTCGTGCCCAGTCGCGACCAGGACTTATTGCCTAACCCTTGGTCAGGTCTTAGGTGCCCAACCCTCGGCCAGGACTTATTGCCCAATTCCTTAAATCAGGACTTTGTGCCCAGTCCACGACCAGGACTTATTGCCTAGGTTAACTAAAACTTTTCTTCACCTTAATACAGATTTCTTGACTCACCCTTATCTTGTCTAATATATCACTAACTTAAGCATATTGTTAAACATTGAAACACTAGAAGAGGACATCACTGATGCATCTTGCACCAACATGATAGTATTATTTTGTTGAATTAAAACTTGATCTGCTTGTCTAGTAACTTCAAGTTTACAATAACCAATATCTTAATTATTTGAAAAGTGTTTGGAAAATTCTAAGGCTTCTTCAAAATAAGATTTTCAAAATTTATTTTGTTCATTTATATTTAATTTCTTCTAGTAGAGCATGCATATTTTTAAGATCCTCTACTATCTTTGTTGTGATTATTTCTTTCAATAGTAATAGGACTGTTTGAGTTTTACACTCAAATTGTTTGGTTAGTAGTTCAAAGGGGTTATTGTTATTGATTTCCTTTATTAGTTTTGACAAACTTAAACATTTGTTCTTGGTAGGAATACTAAATAGATTAAGCTGGCTAACTCTTCTGTTTAATGAGTCTTGATAGTCTTTTAAGAAATCTATGTTTCTTCTTAGGTCGTCTAATAGTTGTGTTTGTTGGATTACAATCATAGATACTTGTTCTAATATATGATAGATATGGTTTTGTTGAGCTACTAAGAAGTGCCTAAACTAAGAACTAAGTATGTAAGAGTATTTGAGTGGGGGTTTTCACTATGTAGGCAGTGGTTGAATGCTCTAGATCGGGTATAACAATTATGGTTAAAATGATTTGTTGTTATGATCTTCCTAGTTGGGTTTTGTAGTGCTAGATCCAAATAGTCTAATGTTGGAAACTCCTTAAAGTCAGTTGTGTAAGAAGTCATACATTTGTGGTCCGCAAAATCTTAAGGCTCTGATACCATTATTTTTGCTTTTGTGAATAGTAATTATGAATAGTAATTGTGAACATTAATTGTGAACAGTAATTATGAACAGTACAGGATGAATAGTATAGATTTTTTTTTCTCTACCCTCAATAGCAGTGAGTCTCGCCTGTAGGGGACTTCACAGTAAGATAGACTGTTGCCCCGGCTTTTTCAGGGATGGGCAGCTTGCCCTTTTCTTAGCCCGCACATGTCTTATTAGTCAGAGTAGTGCGAAATCTTTATGGTTACTGTTCACAGAGTAGTTACTAGGAAAAGGACTGAGGTATGGAGAGGATGGTAGGTTCACAAAAAAAAGAAGAAGTTGGTAACATAATCATTTGCATTAAGAAGAGCTTATATTACAAACCATCATACAAACTGAGAAAATTAACAGCATAGACACAGATAATCAGATGTACATAGTAATTACTAGCAAACATATAGTACTGACATATTTTACAAGACATATTTTACATGACAGACCTATGGATTTACAATGGTGGAGGACATCATGGGGCAGTAGGAAAGCACTTACAAATTTGGAGGGCTGGAACTTGAGCGAGGCGTGCTAATGGTGAAGGTCCGTGCTTGCTGAAGGAGAATGAGGGAGTTTATATAGGGAGAGAATGGGTTGCGTTGGATAGACTACTGGAGTACCCAAGGCCTGGGTAGGTGCGTGAGGTAAAGGCATCTGGTGAGAGGAGATAAGAAAGAATCTTGAGGACGTGGAAAGTGGATGGTCAATCTTGCAGAAGGCTGATGAGGGGATAAGGATGAGCCTTGCTGGAAAGTAAGATGCTAAAGAAGAAGTGGCCAAAAATGGATGTTAACTGCAGAGGTGGGTCTCAGGTGGCAGAAGCGGTGGATCCCTTAGGATTCCATCATATTATCTAGGTTTTGTTCGCTTGTAGAGTCTAGAGATGGTGTTTTATTTCCTTGGGCTTCTTGAAATTGAGCTTGTTGGGTTGGTTGGCTAGTTTGAGTTGACTGGCCAGGTTGGGTCGATTGATTGTATAGTTGATTTCGAGCTAATGCAGCTCGATATACTCAAGCGAAGAGGACAAAGGTGGCTCTTGCTTTGCGGGCCCATCTTTCTATTTTCTTCTGATAATGCTGAAATAGTGTGGTGTGTTGTGTGGTGAAAGCAAAAGGGAAAAACTTGGTTCCCATGTCCTTGGGCCAATAGATATTTTCTATTAATGTTTCGCCTGCTAAGAGATATTCATTGGGATCTTCTAGTCTATTCCAAGTCCAGCTAGACCCTTAAACAAAGCTCTCCAATGTTTAAGTTGGTCCATTAAAGAGGGAAAACATCCCAATCAGTATCAGAATCAGAAGGGTAGTCTTCAAACTATGATTGTTGATGAGGAAGATCATCAACATTTATTCTAACTAGATGTCGGCCGGGCTCAATTTTTAAATTTACTCATTCTGGAGGAGAGCTATCAATTGTACAGATCACATATGTTTCTTATTCTTCAAGAACTAAGGAAGTAATTTGTCCCAATTTCTTTGAGAAGTTTCTGATAGAATCAGGATCATAAACCCATAACTTGGCTAGTAATCCGTAATCCATTAGTAGGAATGGGATAATTAGCCTTCCTTTGATGGTTGGAGGTTCATAAGTATCAATGTTGATTTTGACTCTTCGGAAGCAATATACGAGCTGACATTGATAGTCATATTTTTCTGAGGTTTCGCAAACTTTGTTTCTGTTTTGACACTTAAGTTTGGGACTAAATGTAACGACCCGGAAAATTCTCTTAATATTTTCTTAAAATATTGAGCATGTCTAAATAATTTTCCGAGGGACCTAGAAATATTAATACAAAATGTGGCCTAGAAATCCATATTTTCTCATTTAAATTGAGAAAACTAAGTACTAATGGGCCTTATATGGGCTTTTTAGTACCATAATTATTGGAGAATGTTAGGTAAAAATTAATATAAATATAAAGGGGTTTTAATGAGAAATATTAACATAATTATGGGGAATTCTTAGAGGATTTTCGGAATTTTGGGAAAAATCATAGAAAATAAAAGGAAAAAATAAAATAAAAATAAGGTGCATGGACCAAGGATTGAACCTTGGACCTCTTGTACAACCATGCATGCTCTAACCAACTCACCTAGCAAGGGAATGTTATGAGGGAATGAAGTGGAAATTGGTTAAGGCTTAGAAGAAGATGAAGGGTCATGAAGAGACTCTTCATTTACCTCCTTAATGGGTTATAAAGAGGGGGGGTTTGGGAGTTACCTTCTTCCTTCCATCAATTGCATTTCCTCTCCTCCTCCCTCCTCATTCTAGCCGAACACCACAAGGGTGGTTCTCCCTTGGAAAAGCTCCACAAGAAGGTCTCATCACCAAGATCTAAAGGTTTTCCAAGGATACAAGGGCAAGGGGGTTCAAGTGTCCAAAGGATTTGCAATTTTCTTCTCTTTTAAGGTTTAAAAATCAAGATCAACCAAGGTAAGACTCCCTCACCTGTGGTATAATAGTTCCTTATGATTTTCATGATTTTTAGCATAATATAAGGTTTGGTGTTGGGTTTTGATGTTGAGAAAAATCATGTTTAGACCCTTATGACTTTCGGCCACCAAGGTTTTGGGGTCCATGATGATGTTAAAAATCTTGATTATGCTTTCTAAGGTGTTCTCATGATGTTTAGAGAATAAATATAATTTATGGGAATTTTTGGAGTACCCTAAGACCCCTTAGGGTTGGGTACCATTATAGGGATTTTCATGGCTAGAGTTGGATTTAACCCTTCACTCATGTATCTTGTGTACCCTTATGGTACAAAGGGAGGTGGAAGGGATTTATGTGAAATTTTTACAAGGTTTTGTGACCTTATGGGGTTCGGCCAAGAAGGGTCTAGGGCCAAGGGTTAGGGGCTTACCTCAAATAAGGGCCCTAATGACCCTATGGTATGGTATGGTGAATATTTAATGGTTGATTGGGGATGTTAATGGAATTCTTCCATGCACCCATGTCTTATTAGGTTTTGGCCAGCCCTAGGAAGGGGGCCTAAAGGTTAGGGTTAACCCTAATCATGAGCCCTAATGGCTCCCTATGGTCTTATAGGTAATGTATGGTTGTTCCTTTACCTTATGCTATCTCACATGTTTATGGAATTGATGGAACTCCTCCCTATAGGTTTCAGCCAAGCCATGTATCTAGGGTTTGGGGTGGAGTTAAGGTTCAAAGAATGATGGTTTATGCTTATCATGAAGTTATATATATATTATTATATTTTTTTTTTTTTTTTTTTTATATATATATATATATATAGGTCCAAGCATGTGGTAGAACTCATGTTACCTATAACCCTAACCTTAAGCACCATGTTTTATGTTGTATGTTATGATTTGGATGCCATGCTTAATAGGGTTTATTATGAATGTCTTATGTTTTATGTCATGCACTTGGATAGTAGGTAGCATGTTTATGGAAGTCCTACCTATGTAGGCTTAGGTTATGTAGAGAACCATGCTATGTTATATGCTCATGTTATGTTACGAACCATGCTATGATATTGTGTATGTTCATGATATGAATGATGTCATGATAAGTATGTTAGGTTTATGTTCACGATAAGAATGATGCCATGATAGTTATGTTATGTTTATGTTCATGATAAGAACTATGACATGATAAGTATGTTATGTTTATGTTATGATAAGAATGATGCATGTCATGTTTATGAAAGAAGATGCATACCATGTTTATGAATGAAGATAATGCCCATGCCTTCCAGGCATCATGATGCTATACAATAAGTATGAACGATGAAAGGACAAGCATGTGTTAAGTCATGCTTTATGTAACATGGTTATGCTATGAATGTCTTATAGGTGATGAAACATGTAAAGTATTTTACTTTATGAATGGGCTTGTACCGGACCGAAGTATGGGTCCAAGGGATGGGCACCTTAAGAACGCCCCGGTTATGGACTACAGACTATGCTGTCCACGGTTCTGGCACCACCGGAGCTGTGCTCCTTAAGAACGCCTCGGTTCGGGGACTACCGACTATGCTGTCCTTACCCTAGTAGGTCGGGGCTCGCTACCTCGGACTTGCTAGGGATGCGGGCTATGATGTATGTATGTGGTACAAGCCGGGGACCCCAATGATATGATGATTATGTTTAAACATTTAAAAGTATGTTTTAAAAGTTAAGCATCCTTATGTATATGCATTCCACTCATGCATTTATTCATGTTATGCATTATGCTATGCTGCTAAGATTTTTATGCTTACGCTTCATGTTAAGAAATATGCATGAGAGTAAATGATCTATGTCATGATTATGTTACGAGGATGCTCATATGCTATGATAGGAAGTATGCCTATGTTTATACCACGTATTATGCAATGCTAGAAATGTTTATTATGTTATGTTTATACCATGTATTATGCCATGCTAGGAATGTTATTATGTTATGTTTATACCATGTATTATGCCATGTTTATTATGCTATGTTTATACCATGTATTATGCCATGCTTAGAATGGTTACTATGTTTACGTTTATGCCATGTCTCATGCCATGATAAGAATGTTCACGTACATTTATGATCATGTCATGTCAAGTATATGATAAGTGATTTAAGTTGTTATGTTCTAAGTAGAGCACCAAATATGTTAATGTTTCATATGCTCATTATGAGATGATGAATGGTTTTTGTGAGTAGGAAAGAGTCTTACTAAGTCTGTGTGCTTATAGTCTTATTTCTTTATATCGCAGATCATTCACGGGGACAATGAGGAAGCAGCAGGAGGGCAAGAAATCATGTGTGTGGTAGTGACTTGGCCCAGGAAACCATGTGTTTATCATTATGCTAGAACCTTACTTTGGTCACTTATATGCTTGAATGCTTGAATAATGACTTATGGAACTCTATGATGCGATGTTAAATATGACTGATATGATGTTTAAGTATGAAGGCAATATGCCGAGTTCCCATGTCATTATGATAAGAATGGTAGTAGGGCATGTATGTATAAGTCTAAAAGTCTTATTCCGCTGCCTTATGATGTCTACATGCCCTAAGTATGTTAACGTAACGCCGCTTAATAGAAAGAAAAAAAAACGGGCGTTATACTAAATTTAGCTTCATACTAAATTGTCATTTCTTTTGGTACGTTCTGGTGCAAAAGTCTCAAGGCATCACATAATTCGGCAATGATTTCAATAGTAGTTCATTCGACCAGTCGTCTTATGTAGATAGAAATATCTTCTGGGATAATATTTGGAAGACTTAATAGTGTTGCCTCCGAGTTTCTTTATGCTGTAGTCACTTCTGATTTGGCTCTTAATTGTGCCAAAGTTAGATATGTTGTCCTGTGGATCACATGTTCTGTACTCTTTGGAGGTGGCATAGTTGTAAGTGCCTAAGCATAAGATTTGTCTAAGTCTTCTATTTCTGTTTCCATAGGCGATTTTCCACCAGTTTTAAGAAGTGCACTAACAAAGAAATTTGGCCAAATAACTGTCCTTGCTATGTTAAAGCTTCTCCTAGAGAATAAAAACCTTTGAATGAAGAATGTTCACATTCTTGTATAGCAATAGTGACTTCATCCCAATCTTAGTAAATTCCTGTTTGTGTTCCTGAGAAGACCATATAACAAGAGAATTTCTTTCCTATTGGTTTTTGTACTGTTGTCTGGAAGTAATTGGCTAGAGCATTGATAATTACTATCTTGTAGTTGGCACTTCCTGGAATAGTAGGAATATTCCAGATGTTGTCAAGTAAGCAAGTTTGGATGTGATCAAGCTTGTCACTTGCTGTAAAGTGAAACTGTTACTCATAGCGAGTAAATTGATGAAGTTCTTAATTGCTAAACCTCATGGTTCTCATTGAAAATGTTTTTACTTTCTTTTGTTTATCCATTGTTGTACCTGTCATAATCATGAAGTTAATGTAAAAGTCTAGAAAGTGTGTCGGCTAAGGAATTATTACTTCCTTTAATATGTTCCTAGTGAATAGTTAGTCCTTTATTTATAATTGTATCTGTGAATTTTATCCATCTTTTTGTACTAAGTCATTACCGTAATCCTTTTGTTTGCTGGCTGTATTTGAATATAGCTTCACAATCTGTTTGGAAGGTAATTTCTGGTTTGCTGCCTATAAAGAGTCTGAAAGCATCTAGACAATAAATTACCGCTAATATTTCATAGTCAAGAGAAGTTAAACAACCTTTTTCTTTGTATTGGCTAGAAGTATATCGACCGATAGCCTCAGAGGTTTTTGTGTCATATTTATAGGGTTTTCGGTAAAGAACTCCTCCCCATCCGATTTCACAACCATCTGTTTCTATAATTAAGTAATCAGTATCAAGAGGTAGTCGTAAGACAGGGATTTTTCTTACCATTTCTTTGATTTAACTAGGTCTATGTCTTGTTGATTGAAATAGTTTGTCCGGTTAAGGATGTTTTGTTATATAAGGGTCCACTAATTTTTCATATGTCTTTCTGGTATTATCTTGCATAGTTGAGAAGTCTTAAGAATGATCTTAATAATTAAGTAATCAGTATCAAGAGGTAGTCATAAAACTAAGATTTTTCTTATCATTTCTTTAATTTGTTTAACTAGGTCTATGTCTTGTTGAGTGAAATATTTTTGTCCGGTTAAGGATGTTTTGTTATATAAGAGTTCACTAATTTTTCCTATGTCTTTCAGGTATTGTTTAGCATAGTTGAGAAGCCCTAAGAATGATCTTAGAGTTTTTGTATCTTCCATTTTATCAGGAAAATTTAATATTTTTAAGGTAATATGAGGTTGTAATGAGATTGTTCCTTGTTCGATTTCAGCTCCAAGGAAGTCTATATGTTTAACAGCTAGCTTCATTTTACTTCTGGAGATTATTAAACCATGTGTCTCAAATAGATTAAATATCATATGTAAATGTGCATAGTGTTCTTCCTTTGTTTTGAAGAAAACCAAAATTGTTGGATCGAGAAATGCGAGAGAGGGGGGGTGAATGTCGCAAATTGTTCGGATTTAAAAAGAGTAAGTGCGCAGCGGAAATAAGACACAAAAACAATGCTAACACGGTCGTTTTACTTGGTTCGGAGCCTGTGTCGACTCCTACTCCAAGGCCCACGGTCGTTGACCGTTTTCTGCGGGCAATTCTATACGTTCGAGAAAGTTTACAATAAAAAGTATTACAGAATAAGCCTAGTAAACTTAATTAAGCTCTTCGTTACCGACGTCCGGTGTAGATCGGAGTGTTGGAGCAGCAGGACGTCGTTAGCTCGAGTTGGAAGAGTTCTGGAGCGTGTTGTGGAAGCAGAAGAGCGTGGAAGCGTCGCAGTAATTGATGCTCTGAAGAAGGAGGTCGAGGGCCCTTTATATAGGGCCTGGGGGCGCCCTGGTCGACGGGGGCGCCCCCCCACGTGGCAGCAGATCCGGTTGTTGCTCGGTCGCCGTCTGATCCCCTTATCCTCGGGATCCGGTTTGACCGGGGCGCCCGGATGGCTCGGGGCGCCCGCATTGACCGGTCAAAGCCTCATCTCCTCAGCTTCGCAGGGATGCGCTTCGGCAGCTGGCAGTGGGGGCGCCCGCAACAAGCGGGGCGAAGCGCGTTGAGGTTCTTACAGACTTTGGTTGACCTTGGGGGCGCCCGGATCGTCCGGGGCGCCCTGCTCAGCTTCTGCCTCACTCCTTTGAGGCTCTCTGAGCTGCAGATACTCAGTCCTTCGATCCTGCATCCAGGGTTAGTCCAAATAACAATTATATTATTATTTTATACAGCCTTAGCTGTCTTGGTTCTGACTTTGGTCTCCAAAATGGAGGCCTAGGTCGAACCGACGCCTAATGTTCCCTCAAGGGGAACGCGTCCTCACCTACTCCTCTCGGGAGAATTTACCTGGTGCCAACCGGATCCTCCAGTTGAACTTTTGCCCGGCAGTCCTTCGCCAGGTCTTGAGTTACCAAGCTGCCCTTCGCTTGGTGCCTAGCAGCCCTTCGCTAGGTCTTTTCTTCTGGCAGCCCTTCGCCAGTGCCTAGCATTCCTTCGCTAGGGCTCGTCCATTCTGGCAGTCCTTCGCCAGTGCCTAGCATTCCTTTGCTAGGGCTTTTCCTGTCTGGCAGTCCTTCGCCAGTGCCTAGCATGCATTCCTTCGCTAGGGCTTTTCCTGTCTGGCAGTCCTTCGCCAGTGCCTAGCATTCCTTCGCTAGGGCTTTTCCTGTACACTCAAGAAACTTGTTAAACAACAAGTAACCCTTAACTTTTGAACCCTTTTGCCAATATCAAAACACAGGTTTGACTTGGGTGCAATCTGCACCAACAATCTCCCCCTTTTTGATATATGGCAACTTAGTTCAAAGAGTTAAGGGGAAAAAATGCTGAAATTGAAATCCTAAGTTAGATTCCCTCCCCCTGGAAGAAATCTCCCCCTAGGTTTTTCAAAAATAGGTGATGTAAGTTAAGTACTTAGAAGATTTCATGTTTTGATAATAAGTTGGGAAATCTGCTAAGTTTTTCGAAAAGATGTTCTAGGCTTGGAAGGCTTAGAAAACTTTAGACAAATTTCCAGTTTTAGAAACATTTCAGACTTTGGAAAATTTTCAGTTTTGGAAAAACTTCAGACTTAGAAAATTTTCAGTTTTTGGAAAAACTTCAGACTTAGAAAATTTTCAGTTTTGGAAAAATTTCACACTTAGAAAATTTTCAGTTTTGAAAAATTTCAGACTTAGAAAATTTTCAGACTTTAGGAAGATTTTCAGATTTAGAAAAAAATTTCAAAGAATAATTTGAGCAAAAATTAATAACACTTCAGAGTTAGAAATTTTAAGCAAAAAAAACTAAGCTTTAGAAATTTTTACAGGATAAATTTAAGCTTCTAACTTTGAGGTTAAACTTTTTGAATAAAGGAAAAAATTTGAAAAAAACTTTTTTTTTGGTTTCCCTCTTTCCTTTCCAACTCTCCCCCTTTGTCATATATCAAAAAAAATGCAGAAAAATATTTGCAATAATTAAATCATTTTGCTGTACTGAATCAAACTGGAACCTAAGTCTGGTTAACTCTTTAGGGACCTGTCTAACCTAATTAGCTACTTACTAACTGTTATAAACAGTAACTTTTACTAGGGTTAGTCAAGTTAAGTGAGCTGTTCAAGTTAGATTTGTCTAAACTTGACACTTAACCTGATTGCTGTTCAGTTTGTATTTAGTGCCCCAACTTCTGCAGATGCACTGACTTAAAGCATCTTGAGTTAAGGCAAAGACCTAAGCATCTCAACCCTTTCTAGGTTATCACTCAAAGTACTCTAAGGTGCTTGTGAGATGCTGGCTTCTAGATCTATAGGTGCATGCAATTCTAGGGTTAGAGCCTAGGCTAAGTCCATTTCGAAGAAAACCCTAGTTTTGAAGGGGGTAGTTTTTGAAATAAAACTAAGTTAAGAAAGATTAAAAAGACTTTTAAAATCAAAGTAAAACATTTTTAACAAAGAAAACATTTTAAAATCAATTAAGACATTTTCATTTAAAGCAGAAGCCAAAAATGATTCTACTCTACTAAGCATAATCCTAACTTAATCAAGTCAGAAATAAACAAGCCAAGCTAAGATAAGCATAAGTCAAACAGAAGTCTAGTACAAGTCAACAGAAGTCAACCCTACTCAGTAGGGATAGTCAAATAGGTACACGTCCAAGTCATCTAGGAAGAGGGACCAGGCTGATTAGGGGAGCCTGGATGCCAGGATCTAAACATGGTCATCATCTCCTCATACTGGGCGTTTCTTTCCTCCCTCTCTGCTGCAAACGCGCTCATATACTCGGTATAGTAGCCTTGATTAGTTTCCAACTGCTCAAGGTGGTAAGCCTCCGATTCCTCCCGGAGGGACTGAACCTGTGTCTCGAGGAGGGATACTCGCTCGTAGAGTGTCGGAGGATCGGGCTGAGCTAACTCTGCTGCTAAGTCGGCAACGTCGACCTCAACCTCCTCGTCGGTAATGTCCTGTGCGGCTGGTCGGCGTCTCCAAGTCAGAACCCCGGTGCCCGAGATATCTATACCGGCTAAAGAAAAGTTCCTAAATCCTATCTCGTCGAAGTCGGTCATCGTGGTAATCTCGCCGTCAGCGATGTTTCGGCCATGATGGTGGAGGATCGAGGTGATGACGTGGCAGAAGGGGGTGCGGACCCGTCCCTGAGTGGACACACTAGAGGCATGTAGGATACAGTGGAAGAGGTGAAGGCCTATATCTATGTCCAGATGGTGGATAAAGGCATAGAGGAGAAAAGTGTGAAAGGGTCTCATGGTGGCTATGTCCCTAGTGGACAGAGGAAGGATGCAACGGACAATCACTCTATAGAGAGCGTAGTCCTGAATTGGGAGTCGGGTGGAGTTGAACTGTCCTCTTGCAGGGTCCATGGCCTCCCTAAAGAAATAGTTGTATAAGGTGTTCAGGTCAATATGAGAGTAGGGGGCATCGAAAGGCAGGTTCCTTGGAGGGTAGCAACAGAAGATGGACTGAGATGATCGGAGTCCAAGAAATCGGTTCAGTAGGGTAGGAGTGATGCTCAAGGGCATTCCTTGAACGGTAGTGACGAATCTCAATTGGTCTTGCCTAACTATGTTGTTATAGAATTCTGCACATAAGGTGTTGTTGATCGGATGTGTGCAGAATACGAGGTTATCCAGTTGATAGAAGTTAATTGCGGACATTGCAATTGGACAGGATTGGGTAAAGAATTGACGGTTAAGGTAACTCGTCTTAATCGGAACGTAGGTGGTTCGGGCGAATTTGTTACAAAGTTCTAGGTTTGGAAACCTAGGGTCGGGACTGGGCTCGTTACCGGGGTTCGACTGAACTACTCGGCGTTTTCTAGTTGAGAAGAAAGTAAGCAAATTGAGAATAAGAACTTAGATTTAGAATTTGCAATTAAGGGAAGAAAAATAACAAAAATTAAGTACCCAAAGTAAATTTCATACCTTGGAGGCATGGTTGAGGCAAGGGAAGCTTTAGGGTTCACTTGATCCACAAGAATGAGGCAAGGGGAAGAAGAAGTGTGAGATGTGGTGTGGGAGGAGAAGGAGACTCGGGTCCCTTTTATAGGGGTTTTATGGGGGGCGCCCGGGAGGTTCCGGGCGCCCTCAACAGGTCACGGCTGCCTAGGGCAGTGAAAAAGTTCTGTGGGGGCGCCCGAGAGGTCACGGGCGCCCTGATCAAGGCAGGTCAACTACAGCTTTTGCTGCTTTGACTGGCGTGGACGACAGGTTTGTCGATGGGGGCGCCCGACAGGTCACGGGCGCCCTGGTCAAAGGTAGTTGATTGCAGCCTTTTGGCTGCTTTAATCAGCGTGGGGGACAGAAGCGCATAGGGGCGCCCGACAGGTCACGGGCGCCCTTGTCAAGTCGGTCAAATGCAGCTTTTGCTGCTTTGACTGGAGCTGGTACGTTGTCAGTGTTGTCGGGGGCGCCCGACAGGTTACGGGCGCCCTCATGGACTGCTTTCAGCAGCCTTTGACTTTGTGCAGTTGGGGGCGCCCGAGACGGTCGGGGCGCCCGAGACGGTCAGGGCGCCCTAGGTAGCAGCCTTTTGAACGTTTTGACCAGGTTTGACTGTTTGACTTCGTTTGACTGTGTTTGACCATGTTTGACTATGTTAATCATAGTTTGACTATGTTAACCATAGTTTGACCATGATTATGAAAGCGCAAGCAAGGTGGTTTAATTTGAACTTAATTTTCCTGTCTCACTGAATCTAGGGTTTTCAAACACGTTAACCTTAAGGTTTTTGTGAGACAGGTTTGAGGGTAAAAATTTTAAAAAGGAGTTTCAATTTATTTTCGAAAAAGTTATTTAATTTTGATAACAGATTTGAAAAAAAAAATAAGTTTAGAAAGCAGAAATTTTGAACACTGATTAAGTGATTTTTGAAACAGAATAAGTTTAAAAAATAGAAGTTTTGAAAACAGATTAGAATCTATAATTATTTGAAATTTGAGTTAGATTCGAATTTGACAAAAGATAATTTGAATTTGAATTTCAGAAATTGGCTTCCAGGTCTTGGCGAGGCACTAGGCCTTCTTTGGCCGTAGCCTTATGGGATCATCCACCCTTTCCTTGACAAAGCCTTTTAATGAAATTTCATTTTCAAATTAAATTAAGTCATTTTCTGGTCTAACTAGCTTGGGTCTTGGATCGGTAGCTTCGGCTGGTTTCACCAGTCTAAAGAGACCAAGTAGACTTGATCTTATTAGAGTTGGTTTCCCCAACGTACTATCATCTCACCTCCTCCCAATACTATATTTTCAAGTTTCAAGTAATTTCGTCCTTAAATCTAAGTATTCCTTAAATCTAAGCATGGCAATTTGCAAAAAAAAATTAAATAAACAAACAATCAATCAAAAAAAAATTATCTAATTATAAAAATTGTTTTGATTTTGGCTCCCCCTGGACTAAAGCCTCTGTATGGGTTAGGCAAGATGTGAATCTTGTCCTTGGGGATCCAAAATTGATTTGAACCAGTTGGTTTAGTCAGGCACAGTTTTGGCACCCATGCCTGAACCTTAGGTCTTGACTGGTTCAGTACAGCAAAGTAAGATCTTTGCCGAGATTTGGTTCTATAGCCAAGTCCGGATCGGTTTAGAACAGACTTCTGTTTTCCCAGAATCATATCAAGATTCTTGGAACCAGAAGTGAATCGTTCTAAAGTTGTTCTTAAGTCCTTAACTTGAGTTTTTAGGGAGGAATTCTCTGATTCAAGTTTTTCAACTTGATCAGGGGTTCCTTCCTGAAGTTTCTCAGTTAAGGATTTAGAATCAGCTCCCTCTTTCAGGAGTTTTACTTCCTGTCGGAGGGACTCGATTCGGAGTTTGGCTTTCGCCAAATCTCGGGATAGATAGGAAATAAGCGAATTCAATTGCAATTTTGAAAAACCCGTTACCCTTATTTCGCCGTCGTCGGAGAATGTCAGCTTGCCGTCGTCTCGGTCCGAGTCTGAGTCAGTCTCGATTTGATCCGAAGCGGTCAGGGCTAGAAGATTGGACTGGGGTGCTTCTTCTTCTTCTTCTGAGGAAGACTCGTCCCAGGTTGCTTGGAGTGCCTTCTTCTTTCTGGTCTTTTTGGACTCCTTTAGACTTGGACATTCAGTCTTGTAGTGGCCCTTCTTCTTGCATTCGTAGCAGGTTACGTTGGGCTTTTGTTTGTCAGTTGCCGGTTCAGCTTGTCCGTCCTTTCTTCGGCTTGTTCTCCGTGTGTTGGTTTGGTTCTTCAACTTTTTGTAGTAGCTTCGAGCTAGCCGGACCAGTTCAGATTGATCTTCTTCTTGATCTTCTGTTTCTGAATCTGAGGTAGATTCAGGTTCAACTTGAGTTTTCTTCTTGGTCGTCTTTCCTGTTTTCCCTGCAAAGAAGGCTATACTTTTCTCGACCAAATTGCAGTTAGTCTGTTCATGCAGCTCAAGTTCAGAAAATAACTCATCTAACTTAATTTTTGAAAGATCCCTAGAGACCTTGTATGCATCTACCATAGATGCCCACAAGGTGGTCCTAGGGAACGCGTTTAGGGCATACCTTATAAGATCACGGTTTTGAACCTGGTGACCTATTGCGTGAAGACCGTTCATCAGTTCCTGGATTCTGGCGTGGAGCTGGGATGCTGTCTCGTTATCTGCCATTTTGATAGTGAAGAGCTTGTTCAGTAGCAGATCCCGTTTGCTGATCCTCGTATCTGAAGTTCCTTCGTGGAGCTCGATCAGTTTAGCCCATAGCTCCTTGGCACTGTTGAATGGGCCTACGCGGTTCAGCTCCTCTTTTGTCAGTCCGCATTGAAGGGTCTGAGTTGCTTTGGCGTCAGCTTCAATCTTGCGTTTAAGGGCAGTGTCCCACTCTGAGTAGTTTTGTGGTACGCCTTCAGCATTTGTGGGAATCATCAGTCCAGACTGGATGATTATCCACATGTCCACCTGAGTTTTCAGGTGGACCTCCATTCGACTTTTCCAGTAAGGAAAGTCTTCTCCACTGAAAAGTGGAGGTCTGGCGGTGCTAAAACCTTCTTGGATGGCCATTTGTTAACTTCTGAAATAGCAAAAGAACAACAAAAATATTCCAAGACTTGGTCTTGGATTAGTAGTGCGGGAACAATAAATAAAAACAAATTTCAAGGGGTGTTGCACCAACCTTGAAATAAAAACTCGAACGAAAATATATATAAATTTTTTTTTTTTTAAAAATGAGAGAGAAAACAAAAGAAATCCGAAAAATTTTCAAACTGGTGGTTGCACCAAGTTTGAATTCCCCGCTCTGATACCACTTGTTGGATCGAGAAATGCGAGAGAGGGGGGGTGAATGTCGCAAATCGTTCGGATTTAAAAAGAATAAGTGCGCAGCGGAAATAAGACACAAAAACAATGCTAACACGGTCGTTTTACTTGGTTCGGAGCCTGTGTCGACTCCTACTCCAAGGCCCACGGTCGTTGACCGTTTTCTGCGGGCAATTCTATACGTTCGAGAAAGTTTACAATAAAAAGTATTACAGAATCAGCCTAGTAAACTTAATTAAGCTCTTCGTTACCGACGTCCGGTGTAGATCGAAGTGTTGGAGCAGCAGGACGTCGTCAGCTCGAGTTGGAAGAGTTCTGGAGCGTGTCGTGGAAGCAGAAGAGCGTGGAAGCGTCGCAGTAATTGATGCTCTGAAGAAGGAGGTCGAGGGCCCTTTATATAGGGCCTGGGGGCGCCCTGGTCGACGGGGGCGCCCCCCCCACGTGGCAGCAGATCCGGTTGTTGCTCGGTCGCCGTCTGATCCCCTTATCCTCGGGATCCGGTTTGACAGGGGCGCCCGGATGGCTCGGGGCGCCCGCATTGACCGGTCAAAGCCTCATCTCCTCAGCTTCGCAGGGATGCGCTTCGGCAGCTGGCAGTGGGGGCGCCCGCGACACGCGGGGCGCCCGCAACAAGCGGGGCGAAGCGCGTTGAGGTTCTTACAGACTTTGGTTGACCTTGGGGGCGCCCGGATCGTCCGGGGCGCCCTGCTCAGCTTCTGCCTCACTCCTTTGAGGCTCTCTGAGCTGCAGATACTCAGTCCTTCGATCCTGCATCCAGGGTTAGTCCAAATAACAATTATATTATTATTTTATACAGCCTTAGCTGTCTTGGTTCTGACTTTGGTCTCCAAAATGGAGGCCTAGGTCGAACCGACGCCTAATGTTCCCTCAAGGGGGACGCATCCTCACCTACTCCTCTCGGGAGAATTTACCTGGTGCCAACCGGATCCTCCAGTTGGACTTTTACCCGGCAGTCCTTCGCCAGGTCTTGAGTTACCAAGCTGCCCTTCGCTTGGTGCCTAGCAGCCCTTCGCTAGGTCTTTTCTTCTGGCAGCCCTTCGCCAGTGCCTAGCATTCCTTCGCTAGGGCTCGTCCATTCTGGCAGTCCTTCGCCAGTGCCTAGCATTCCTTCGCTAGGGCTTTTCCTGTCTGGCAGTCCTTCGCCAGTGCCTAGCATTCCTTCGCTAGGGCTTTTCCTGTACACTCAAGAAACTTGTTAAACAACAAGTAACCCTTAACTTTTGAACCCTTTTGCCAATATCAAAACACATGTTTGACTTGGGTGCAATCTGCACCAACAAAAATATCATCAATATAGACACAAGTACAATTGGCTAGGTTTCTAAAAATAGTGCCCATCTTTCTTTGAAAAATTTGTGGTGCTACTTTTAGGCCAAATGGCATGTCCAACCATTCAAAGTGGCCTTCGGGACAAGAAAAAACAGTCCATTCTACAGAATCAGGATGCATCTTGACTTGCCAGAACACAGATTTTATATCAAATTTTGAGTACCATTTAGAGTCTTGAATTTTATTAAGTAATTGGTCTTTATCAGGAATTTTATATCCATCTTCCTGGCAGTTATCATTTAGGCATTTATAGTTAAACACCATTCTAGATTATCCCCTTTTTTGTTCTGCTCCTTTGTTTACAATGAAGGTTGGACTCCGATGTTTAGAGGTCGAGCGTTGAATGGCTCCAAGAGCTAATAATTGGTTTATATGCATTGTGCATTCTTCAGTTTCCCAGTTAGTATATTTTAAGTCTTGTGCCTTTATTGTAAGATCTGGATTGATTATTGTTAATTTGCAATATGTTTTATCGTGTTCCCAATATTTTGTAGGGTTATCACCAATAATTTTTAATTTTTCTAGTCTGAAGATGAGAGAGTCTAGATCAAGTTGGGTAGTTATTAAGTTTCTTAAATATGTAGGGGAGAGTAGATCTTTTGGAATGTCTAAATCCATGCTGCTTAAGTCTTCTGGATAAAGGTCATCTTAAATCAATTCTTGATATGCTAAGGAACAAGAAAGTTCTTGGTTTATTAAGCAAGAACCTTTACAAGGTGTATTACCTTTAGAGTGACAACTGTTTGTATCAGTGCCTTTTGAGGCTATGTCTTTAATAGTTGGAGTTATAGGATAGGGATGCTTACTAGGAACTGGAGGATAATCGGACACAACTGGGGATACTATAGGTGTAGAGAGAAAAATGACATAATCTTTCGTAAGTAATAATGCTCTGTCTTGGGCTATAAGGAAACTAAGTCCTAGGATTAAGTGAAGATTTGGCTGTGGAAGAGGTTTGATCCAGAGTTTGGGAAGGGAGAGAGAAGTCCCAAATGTATCACAGTTTGTATAAAATCTTAAATGTGTGTTTGTAACGAATTTGGTACAGGATAGTTATTGGCCATCGAATTGATTACTAACCATTGGTTGATTAACAGTTTTGATCGTTCCGGGGGTACTATAGATAGAATAGTTTCTTCATCTATTATAGAATTTGTAGCCCCACTGTCAATAAAAGCATGTAGTGTAAATTCATGCCCATGTATATTGTTTAGACAACGAACACTGATATCAGTAGTTCGTCCAGTATTGCATATATTAGGGGTTTTTGTAAAAACCATATCAGTGTCTGAGCTTGGTTCAGTTATAGCCATTCTCTTTCCTTTATCTTGTGATATGGAAGCATTGTTTTGCTTGAGTTTAGCAAGTTCTGTTTCTATGATATTAAGTCTGGTTTCTAAAACAGAGACTCGAGTTTCAAGGAGAACATTCCTAGTGCTTCCTCGGACGTGTTGACTCGTAGGTATTATTATGTTAAAACTTTGTTGTAAGCATAAGTTGCATATTTGTTTTCTATATAGTTTACATGTTCCCCTTTTATCTATGGTCGAGTAGTATCCGCATAGAAAAGAAGGAAAATTATCGGTTCCTGTTTTTAGGACCCAGTCATGGACACAGTCTAGCACATCTGATTTTGATATTGTATTTTGAGGCATAGATTGTGTGAACATAAGATTCACACCGTCTAAGTCCTCCCATTGGTCTGCTAAGTTATCAAGCTCTTGCTGGAACTTGCTACTAGTGGCTGCATATTTGTCTGCCAAGGTATAAGGGTTGTCATGGAATGAATTGATTAATGTATAATCGAAGGAGGAAGTTATTTCTTCTATGTCCCCTATATAGACAATAGAGGCCCCCGGGGCTATGGTGCAGCGGTAGGGCAACTAGTCGTTAACCCAGGCATCTGCGGTTTGATCCCCAGCTACGACGCATTTTGCAGGAATTTTTCCCTCCAAATGGGGTGCGAACCCTGGGACGCTGAGCTTCTAGACTGCCCACCGCGAGCGCTTCCAGATTTATCCTGGTGACCGGTGGGAAACTTCCGTGGGGTCAGGCCGGTCACCCCAGGTTCAATTTGTCTGCTGCCTGGTTCATCATTTTTTTTCTAAATAGACAATAGAGTAAATAGAAAAGGTATCAGGTACATCCTCTTGAATTGCTATTAAATCTAGGTTTGTGCAAGAGGCCAATTTGGCTTCCCTAGTGTATAGGTTTTTCTTATTTGGGCATGCTAAAGATAAATGTCCTGGTTCATTATAGGCAACACAAGTTATCGTATTAGCATATGTTTTCTTTGGTTTAAATTTTCTGACATGATGATTTCTTTTCTTTGCTTTTTCTCAAGTAGTAGCCTTTTTCTATGTCTAATTTTAGGCTGAGACTGTATAGTTGGATTACTGAGTTTTCTTTGTTGTTTGTGCCTATGTTGGCTTAATCCATATTGTTGTGGGGTGTATATTTGACTACAAACCCCGTATTGTTGGTTTTTTAAGTTGTTTTTGTATTTGAATATAAGTACATTTTTCTTTAAGTATTGAGATGATATGATGAATTCTAACTCCTATATTATCATATTGGGGTGCCACTTTTAAGTCTGTCCATGCCTTGTGGATTTCATTGCCTAAGTCTCCCGGTAATTTGCTAAATAGTCTTTCGCCTAATTCAGGATTACAATAATTCCCTGAGATAGCTGTGAGTGCTAGAAAGTCAATGCAAAAAGGTTTGATCTAATTCCAACTAAATAGTTGAAGCCACAAATGTATGACTTCTTATACAACTGATTTTAAGGAGTTTCCAATATTAGACTATTTGAATCTATCACTACAAAACTCAACTAGGAAGATCATAATAATAGATCATCTTAACCATAATTGTTATATCCGATCTAGAGCATTCAACCACTGCCTACATAGTGAAATCCCTCACTTAAATACTCTTACAGACTTAGTTCTTAGTTTAGGCACTTCTTTAGCAGCTCAACAAAACCATATCTATCATATATAGAACAAGTATCTACAACTGTAATCCAACAAACACAACTACTAGATGACCTGAGAAGAAACATAGACTTCTTAAAAGACTATCAAGACTCATTAACCAGAAGAGTTAGCCAGCTTAATCTATTTTGTATTCCTACCAAGAAAGAAAGTTTAAGTTTGTCAAAACTAATAAACGAAAACAATAACAATACCCCCTTTGAACTACTAGCTAAACAATTTGAGTGTCAAATGAACAAACTAAATTTTGAAAATACTTATTTTGAAGAAGCCTTAGAATTTTCCAAACACTTTTTAAATAATCAAGATATTGGCTATTGTAAACTTGAAGTTACTGGACATGCAGATCAAGTTTTAATTCAACAAAATAATACTATCATAGCCTTATTATCCTCGATACACCATAGACTCACAATTTTAGAAAATAAAGTATTCCAAATTGAGAAACAAATATAAAAAACAACACTAGCCACAGAGTGGAAAGAAAATATAAATAGTTTAGCAAAAGACTTAAATAAGTTATCCACAGGAAAAGTAATTCCTAGAAAACACCCTAAAACTTATTCCTTTTACACCCCTCACTAAAAAAGAATGTAATACAACCCTCAAATACAACTGACACTTTTACTGGTCCATCTAGAACAATAAGTGGAAGAAGAACAGAAACAAATACAACTTCTTGGCTTGATAATATAGTGGGAAGAAGAAATAAATTTCTAATCACATATTAGAAGAATTAGTAGACATAGAAAGAGATCTCACTCTCTTTTCTAATGCCCAACTTAACACACTAAATCCTAGAAGATTGTATAACGAAGGAAGATTCTATTTCAATACTTCATTATTTCGCCACCATAGGACTGAAGCACTTCACCTCCCTGATGGAGGAGAAGAACGTCTAACTCTTATGACTAAAGAGTCAGCACGAATACTTCTCTGTTGACGACATAATTACATTCATTTAGGATTAATTATATTCGGCCTTAGAGGCTTAACTAGAAAAAGCATCGGAGGCAAAGTGTTACTTGTCCTATATGACTCAAGATTCGTAGATAAAGAAAAAGCAATTATTGGGCTTATTGAAGTCGATATGAACAATAACATAAGAATCATAATTTTAATATGACAATTCAAGACTTCGTTAAACATATTAAAATCATAATTAAAACTAAAGGTTATGGAGACTTTAAGAAAGATAATATACAAATTGATATCATTTTCTTAGAAAATACAATGACTCAGATTAATAATAGTTTTGAGTACAAATTAATAATATCATTGAGGATAATTTCTTTCTTAACAAAGACACCAAGCATGTTGGTTTCGACGGTTGCGCATGGGAATCCTCTCCATATCACCGGATTAAAATTTTTTCAATCTGAATGGAGAACAATTTCCCAAATAACCGACTCATCATCGTGCTAACCGATTTGAGAGACTGACGGACCCAAATATACTAGATTAATTTGTCACGAAATGTATGGGCTCATCAAATTTAAATATTAATGAATGAAATGCTGGAAACCCTTTTACAATCAAAATATGAAAATGTAATATAGGGGCCACAGGTCGTATTTTTCTCGGGGACTAGTTGACGTTGTTTGATTCGCGCTTGTATTTAGGTGTCGTTTGTGAATTTTCGGGTTTCGAATGTGAATCTGGGTTTGGATTGCACTTGGAAATGAAATAGCAGTTAAAATGAGGAAACTAAACTCGTGCAAATACAAAATAAATGCCAATCAAAGGAGTAAAACAGTGCATGGAAACTTTCGCAAACAAGTAAGCTTCAACTAAAGCTAGCCACCAAAGTTAAGCAATCAACCTTCAAACAATTTAGCACAAGCTAATTGCACATGCGGAAACCAACCAATGCATAGAGAATTCAGGAAAGGCTAAATGCAATACTAGTTGATTTCAACCACCATGGCACACTAAAAATTCCCTCTAACTTGATACCAATCAGTGCACAAGCTCCCCTTGATACATGGTGCCGAAATTGATACAAAGATTCAGAAAACTGACTAGTAATTCAGTTTTGCTAATCAATTCAGATTGTGTGGGCAAAATATTAGTGAAATGTGTTGCATGAGTGCATGAAGAAGAGTGAGAACTGAATGCTAAATCAATGCAAGTCACTACTGCCGAAATACAAAAACTGAAAACAAAGCAACTGAATCCAATGCTATCAAATTCGAATTCATCTTCCTGATACAACTTAGAAGGAAAATCTGATGATATGCAGAAATGGAATGTTTCAGCAGGATTGGCTCAGCTAAGTTGCAGAATTGGATAAACAAATTTCGGATACAGAAATTCTCAATGCAGCAACACAAATCCCTTAATACTTCATTGAGACAAGGAATTGATTCTCACGTGCCTAAGCCAATGCTTGGAACTACAACTGCAGAAAATGCAGTAAACTGCAGTTTTGTTGTAGAAATTCAGTATTTGGTTATAGCTATTTCAAACACTGATTGCAGAAATTAATTGCAGCTTGAATTTGATACCAACTCTAACAAAACAACTGATTTCGGTTGCAATGAACTGTGAACTGCAGAATTGAAGTTAACTAGCAGATTTGGTAAGCTAAGAAATGCCGAAATTCATTGTCAAATGCAGGAATTCTGGATGCAGAGATATGAATTCAGAAACAACTCATTGCTACACAAGAACTAATGCTCGGAAATCATATGGGTCAGTTCAGGAATGTTGCGGAAACTTGGCACAAACAAAACTGGACATGGCAGCAGAATTGCAGTAACAATTTAGATGAAGAATCGAGCACACCAACTGAGGTCAAACATACCAATCTAATGTTCAGGTAAGATCTAGAGACTGCTGCGCACTTGGCACAAACTTCAGATGTGCTAAACGAGAAGTTGCAGAAACCAAACAAATCCTAATTGCAGAAACCAAACTGCTAACGTGCAGGAATGGTAAATTGGTACGCAAGAAAAACTGCCATCATTCTACAAGCAGATAAAGACTAATTCACAGAAGACTTATTGCAATTGAATCAAGCTGTTGTAAGCAACTAATATTAACTCAAAAACAAACTGAAACAGGGATAAATGCAGATTTCAGAAACTGAATGCAGGAGTTCAGATAAATGGAAAACGGAATTTAAGAATACAATCAGCCACTAAACACAAAACAACAAAGCAAATTGGAATCGAATACTCCAAACTAATATTCAAATAAGATTGCAGAAAGCCCAAGCTAATTAATATAAAATGCAGAAACATTACACTTAAAGATGGCACGCAACTATAGGGGGCTGATACACAACATTTGAATGGCACGCAAGAAATGAAACAAGAAATTCACTGAAATGAACAACAATTATCCACTAGACAGATTCCTAAACTACTCGACTTGCAGAAAATAAACCTAACTTAAACAAAACAACAAAGAAACGAAATTAACCCATCTGAAATTTCAGAAACAGGAACTAAACTACAGCAGAAACGAAATTTACAGCTACAAATGAAAATTTACTAATTAAACTAAACCTCAATCCTTCCCTAGCTCGAATTCTCCTCGTTCGTCACGCAAGTGTGAGCCTCGAACCCGCAAGCTCAACAAATCAATGAGAAAACTCAGTCGGCGCTTGAATTCAGCTCAACTTGCTCAAATCTGAAACTTCCATTCAATTTCTTGGATTTAACTGCGTCCGCGTGAATTGGTGAGTGGATGATGATCAAAGCTACTCAGGGAACCCCTCTGGATAGCTCAGGTGGATGGAAGTGGAGCACAGCCGATCCCAAGTCATCAAATGGTAGAACTGCGGAAACCTCTCAACAGCCCCTGTTTCTTGGACAATTTGAGGCTGGAAACTTCACAGATGAGTCTTCCTAATGACCTAGAACACAAGCTAGTGAAGAAATTGTGGTGGCCGCGCCTCGGATTGAAGAAAAATTGAAGAACTAGCTGAAAACTCGAAGAAGAAGCACTGTGCGGTGAAGACGCGACGAGGAGAAAGGCAGCTACGTTTTTGATTAAATAGGAATCAATGGACGGCTCAGATCGATCGGAGGAGATCCAACGGCTGATCTTGCTCTGATTGAAGCCAAACTTTTATGATGATGATCTGGGGTCAGGATCTGCCTTGTGGTAGCTCGGATCCTCCAGATGTACAACGGATGGTCCAGATCAACTCTATCTGTGAATGGACGCTCTAGAGCCCTCCTTGCTTGATCCAACGGTTGATTTAGCTCTGATTGGGATGAAACTTTCAGATCTTGATCATAGAGCTTGATCAACCCTAACCCTAGCTCGGATTGCTTCAGATCGTCCCGGATGGCTCAGATCTTGCCGTTCTTGAATCGGACGGCCCGGATTAATCGTAGGCTTGATAATTCGATCCGGTTCACATCCGACTCAGGTTTGACCCAGTATGCCCTAGGTCTAGGATCCTTTCATGCCTACAAAAATATATCAGAAAATTAGTGGCCAATTAATCCAAAAAATGTGTAAATTTGCAATTAAGTCCAAAATAAGATAAAGTTCCAAAACCTAGGATAAAATCATAATTAAGCAATAAAAACATAGGTTAAACATGGATTTTAACATCTAAAATAATCACAAAAATGGTACTTATCAGAGACCGCTTGAACAAACTGTTGGGACTGGTAGAGGAGCTAGAGGGGGGGTGATTAGCTTCGATTCGCTTGTAGATGATTTGTCGCGGCGGAAGACTTCAAGCAATCGCTAACACAAGGATTTACTTGGTATCCACCCCGGTCGGGTGACTAATCCAAGGATCCACTTTCCTCACACTCTCATACACTATGAAAGTCTCCTTCTTGAGGTGGAGAAACCTCTTACAAGCTTTCACAAAGATACAACAAGAGACAAAGCAAATACAAAAGAAATCTCACAAGATTTACAAAAATAAGCTCACACTTTGCTTTTCTTGTTATCTTCAAGCTTGTGATCGCCTCTAGAACTTTGGAAGTGCAGCAACACTAAGCCCCAAAGCTTCTCTTGAAATGGCGTGGAAGAAGGAAGAAGAGCTACGGCCAAAACCTGCGCGAAAGACCTTATACCCGTCGCCTAGGGTTTGGTAATCGATTACCCAATCGATTACCACGTCACACTTAGTCGTTCAACGGCTAGTTTTCGAACCGTAATCGATTAGCCAATCGATTACCATTGCCCTGAATCGATTACCCAATCGATTCAGAGCCTCTCTGTTCTCTCGCGCAAACCGCCCTAATCGATTAGCCAATCGATTACCGATACCCTGAATCGATTACCCAATCGATTCAGGACCCTTCTGTCCTCTCGCGAAAACCGCTCTAATCGATCACCTGATCGATTGACCCAATCGATTGCCCAATCGATTGAGTCCACCCTAACTTGTTCCCACAAGTCTAGGATCCCCTACCAAGTGTCCGGTCAACCCCGTTGACCAACTTGGATTTCTAGTGCCTAGCTCCCAGCTCGGACTTAACCTGGTTCCCAACCAGATTTGCCTAACCCTCGAGTTAGGTCTAGTCTCTCGGTAGACTTCCACCTTGCCAGCATGCAATCTCCTCGATCCATCTGGACTTCACCTAGTCCCACTAGGTGTGCCTAGTCCCACTAGGTCTTCTTTTCCCTTGCCAGCGTACGATCTCCCTGATCTACCTGGACTTCACCTAGTCCCACTAGGTCTTTTGCCATGCCAGCGTACGATCTCCCCGATCTACCTGGACTTCACCTAGTCCCACTAGGTCTGCCTAGTCCCACTAGGTCTTTGCCATGTCAGCGTACGATCTCCCCGATCTACCTGGACTTCACCTAGTCCCACTAGGTCTTTCCTAGTCAAGTCTCCAGTCAACCTTGACCCACTTGACTCACACATCATGACCACTCAAACATCATTATCAAACATCGAAACATACGACCTCGAGCTCACCCGAGCTTACCAGACTCAAGCTCACCTGAGCTTTGTCAAACCAGGTCAATCCTGACCTAACCAAGATTGCACCAACAATCTCCCACAGACCTAAGCTCACCCGAGCTCATTAAACTAGTCAACCCTGACTAACCAAGATTGCACCAACAATCTCCCCCTTTTTGATGTTTGACAATATGTTTGAAAAAGACTAATCCCTATTAGCCTTTCAATCTCTCCCATATTTCTCCCCTTTGACACACATCAAACCGCTCCCCGAGAGTCTATATGGTCAAAGGCAAATCCAATGAAAGTCCCATACCTTCATTTAAACCCATGCTCACCCATGAGCACTCATGAAGATTCCCAATCTCCATTCATTCACTTATTCCAAAATAAAAATTCAACCACATGTTGTTAAGGAAGACCTCCCCCTCAAAACACGCTCTAAACCTCTATCAGTGCACCAACAATGATTTTTGAGTTCCTAAACCTTTAGGAGAACTCAACTTGAGGTAATGAGATTTTGAAATTCAAAATTTGAATCAAAATCTCTCCTTAACCCTTAAATGTTCACCAAAACCATTTCCCTTTTTGATTTCACAATGAAATTTACCCAAATATACTTATAAAAGTAATTCTAGGGTCTAGGGATTGTTAGGTTACTTAACAATGGGTTAATGGACTGAAAATAGACAGTTTCAGTCTCACCAATCGATTGGTGTTGGGAACCAATCGATTACGACCTGCCTTAATCGATCAAGCCGATCGATTACGGCTACCTGTAATCGATCACCGGATCGACTACCCGAGCTTCTGTGCTCGTAAAAGGATCGACCAATCGATTGAACAATCGATTGGCTATGGTCCCAATCGATCACCCGATCGATTGGGAGTTTCTGATTCTGAAAACAATTTCAGATCGAATTCAGAAACCCCTAAATAATTCTACAAAATTTCGAAAAATTTTGAAATTTCGTGTAGATATTATTTATACCATATACTATCAGGAAAAATAATTTTCTATGAAAATAACCTTCATTTCCAAAAGATTGACACAAAATTGGAAACCATTGAAATACTTCAATGT
>JAGFNQ010005272.1:134272-181672 GCA_024364735.1 Boesenbergia rotunda
TATGCTAAGTTTTTATTATAACTTAATTTATAATAAAAACAACCATGTCTCCCCTTTTATTATGGAAAGAAATTTCTTTATATAAATTTCTTTATCATGGTAAATCAATCCATTATTGATTTTATAAAATAAAATAAATCAATCCCAGGTTTATTTTAATTTCCATGAAAAATAAATCTCTTTATATAAATTTCTTTATATAAATTTCTTTATACAAATTTCATTATCCATAATTTTATAAGACAAACCACGCGCGGTTTATTTTATAAATTTGAACCAAACAATTTGGTTCTTCCCTCTTATTGTGGCTGGCCAAACAAAGAGGGTGGAGACCCTCTTTGGCCGGCCAAACCCAAGCCACGATCACACGAATTAAACTCATTTAATTCATTTAATAAGTCTTCAAAAGACTTAGTCATTTTATGCTTCCGATGCGTCTCTAAAAAAATTCAAATTCGACTTATCTCTTGATTGAAAAATCCAATTTTCAACTCGTTTTAAATCCCTCGGATTACTCGTAGTGCGTGTGACTAAATAGGCTTTCGATTTATGTTGGCCGTCTATAATTAACCAATTATAGAACGATCATGAGTGACACCTAGTAGTACATCATGATCCCCAATTAATCGAAAGATCAACGGTTGACCTCAGAAACAATTCTGAAACCCTTCAGCAGCTTTAATGAATCGTGCCTCATTCCCTTCACCATCTTATACCCACTTGGTTCAGGACATGGTCTATGTGTGTCAGTCCCCACTAGGCTGACTACGTCACACCTATCTCAAGTAACGTTTTCTCGTCCTACGGATTCTAATTACTCTCATGTGCCTAAGAGATTCATACTCTGAACATGTCATGCTCTGGCCAGAGGCTTCGAGTAACAATCCGACGATAGGCCTCGGGTATACATCTTCTCGCAAGGAGTGGTGAATCCTTTGTAGGCTGTTCAAACATCTTCAGGCACTTCGGCTTATACCCAATCATCCTGGGTCCACACCTCCTTGGAGATGCTTGCTTAAGATGTCAAAGTATAAGTCTTCATGACCAAGATGACTTGAACACCGCAAGTCAAAGGAACATCGCACTTAAGCTGCAGTGAGAACTTCATTGACATATCTATATGTAGATTACCATATGAAGTTTTACAGCTAGTCACTCCAATGAACTAGTTCCCTTAACTTGCATTCATGTTTATCTCCGGACATCCCAATGTCACCAGCCAGTGAGAATCAGCTGATTAGAGAATAACCCATGCTAGTCTCAACAGAATTGATAGTGTCCGTATTTATCAATTCATCGACTAGGGACAATTTCAATACTTCACAATTGCACATGTAGAGATAATCACTAGTTGTGAATTCATCACAAATTCTCTCATGCTGTGAATTGTATTGCGGACATTCAGTAAATGAGTTTAAGATCTTAATCAAATACACGAACATGTATACTCAAATAGTGAATATTCATTTATTAAAGTAAATGATTACAATCATAAGGCGATTGCCTTAGGACACTTCTCTCATATTACTAACAGTTTCCTACTACTCCAACTTGTTGGTGCAGGAAGCACCATATCGAACCTTGTTTTGATATTGGCAAAGGATTCAAAGTTAAGTGTTATTTGTGATCTAATAAAGTTACTCAAGTGTGCAGAAACAAAGTCATAGCGAAGGGCTGCTAGGCACCTGGCGAAGGACTGCCAGGAAACAAAGTCCTAGCGAAGGGTTGCTAGGCACCTGGCAAAGGACTGCCAGGAAACAAAGACCTCGTGAAGGACTACTAGGCACCAGGCGAAAGATTGCTTGGTAATGAAGACCTGGCGAAGGACTACTAGGCACCAGGCGAAGGACTGCCTGGTACTAAAGACCTGGCGAAGGACAGCTAGGCACCTGGCGAAGGACTACTGGGCAAAAGTCCAACCGGAGGAGCCGGTTGGCAACAGGTAAATTCTCCTAAGAGGAGTAGGTGAGGACGCGTTCCCCATCGAGGGAACAGTAGGCGTCGGTTCGACCTAGGGTTCCATTTTGGAGACCCAAAGTCAGAACCAAGACAGTTACGGCTGTAAGACTCACTAACATACTTGCTTTATCATGTTTGGTACTAACCCTGGATGCAGAACCGAAGGAAAGAGTTTCTGCAGCTCAGAACGCCTCAAAGGAGAGAGGCAGCAGCTGGGTTGGGCGCCCGTGAGGTCCCGGGCGCCCCAGGTAAAAGCCAAACAAGAATTGAGCAAGAAAATGCTTCGGAAGCTCACTGGGCGGGGCACCCCCATGCTCCCGGCTCCCGGGCGCCCCCGTGCTCCCGGGCGCCCCGGATGCCTCGGGCGCCCTGAGCTCAAGCCAACGAAGCGGATAGAGTTTAACTCAGTGAGAAGCCATCAGACCGAGTCAACCCGGGCGCCCCTTGCATCCCGGGCGCCTCCGTCAAACATCAGCCCGATCCTAGAGGGATAATGGCTGACCGAGAGTTTGCCAGTTCAAGTGATAGGTGGAGGGCGTCCCCAACGTCTCGGGCGCCCCCAAGCTCACTATATAAGGAGCTCGACCCCCAAGGCTTCTCAACACATTCTTTCAACGCTACTACGCTCTGCTCCGGAAACCTCTCATCTCGAGATTGGAGCACCGATGACGACCCTCTACTCCGAAGTACAATCCACACCGGGCGTCAGTAACGAAAGAGCTTAATTTTCAGTTTACTGTACTACAACTATAAAATTTCTCTGTAAACATTTGCGCACATATAGAATTGCCCGGAGTAAACGGTCAACGACCGTGGGCCTTGGAGTAGGAGCCGACCGCGACTCCGAACCACGTAAAATTGCTTGAGTTCGCGTTTGTGTTTCTTTATTTTCCGCTGCCTATTCTCTTTTCGAATCCGAAACGTTTTACGATATTCACCCCCCTATCGTTCTTCTCGATCCAACAAGTGGTATCAGAGCGGGGAAGCTCAAATTTGGTGCAACCACCAATTTGAGAGTTTTTTAGAATTTACGAAATTGTTAATTTTTCTTTTCTTTTTCGTTAATCGAGATTGGTGCAACACCACTCGATCTTTTTTTTAATAAATAATATTTATGCCTTTTTCAATTTTGAATTCTCATTTTTTCACCATAAGTTAGAATTGTTAAAACGATCAATTTTTGAAAATTTGTCATAAAATTTTTATTATTATTTTAATATTTTTTTCGAAATTCGTGCTATCCTAATTCGAGCAAAATTTTTTAAAACATTGAATTCTTCCTTTTTCATCATTAATCAGAATTGATAAAATCAATATTTTCAAAAATTTGTCATAACTTTTTATTATTATTTTACCTCAAAATTCGTGCAATATTTTTGTTGGGCTATATTTTTTCTCTCCCGCACTACTAATCCAAGACCAAGTCTTGGTACATTTCTGTTATTTCTCTTGTGTACGAGGTTTAAACTAAATGACCAACCAAGAATGGAACAATGCCCATCCACCGCTCTTCTCTGGCGAAAATTTCAACTCCTGGAGAAGTCTAATGGAATCCCACCTGAAGGCCAATATGGATGTATGGTTGATAATCCAAACGGGGTTCACATTCCCCACAGAAGAAGGAACATCGATCACTTGGGACAAACTGGATGAACCAACTCTGAGGAAGATCGAGACAGATGCAAGGGCTACTGCAATCCTACAATGTGGCCTAACCAATGAAGAATTGAAGCGGGTCGGATCCTTCAACTGTGCCAAGGAGATGTGGGAAAAGCTAATCAATCTACACGAAGAGAGCTCCGATATTTAGATCCTAGAAGATTTTGCATTTTCGGCTCAAGCACAAGTAGCTGAGACAGACTCGGCCCCCGACGTCGAAATCGAACCAGAATCAGATGACGCATTTTCTGGGACAAAATCAGTAACTAATTTTGAATCAGTTTCTGAATTAAGGCTAAATAATCAAGCTGATACTGCAATGGTCGAGGAAGGTATAATTTTCATTGCAGGGAAAACTCCAAGAGAATTGCAAAAGAGGCCTCAACCAGTACCTGAGTCCGACTCAGACTCAGAATCTGACGACGAAGGAAGGGATCCTTGAAAACTGGTCTGGTTGGCTCGCGACCGCTACAAAATGTCGAAGAAACATTCAAGCAAAAGAAAGATGGCTAGAATCAAGGGGGAGATGTTGGATCGAGAGAACCGATAGAGGGGGGGTGAATATCGGAAAACGTTCGGATTTAATATGAGAGAAATTGCACAGCGGAAATTAAAACCAACACATGAACACAGGTAGTTTTACTTGGTTCGGAGCCTAGGTCGACTCCTACTCCAAGGCCCACGATCATTGATCGTTTACTTTAGGCAATTCTATATGAGGCGCAAAAGCAGCTTACAAAGATTGATTACAAAATAAGTGCAGTAAATTAAAAATCAACTCTTCTTTACCGACGTCCGGAGTAGATGGTATTTTCGGAGCAGTTGGACGTCGTTGGCGCTTGTATCTCGAGTCAAGAGGTTTCTGGAGCAGAGCGCGGGAACGGAAGAGCGTGAATCCGTTGGAAAACTTGGATGATCTGAAGCCATGGTTTGAGGGCCCTTTTATAGGCCCTGGGGGCGCCCGGAACGTCGAGGGCGCCCCCCCCCCCCCACGTGTCAGCCGATCCGCCTCGGTCTCGGGGCGCCCTAATCGCTGGGGGCGCCTGTTGGTGCAAGAAGCACCATATCGAACCTTGTTTTGATATTGGCAAAGGATTCAAAGTTAAGTGTTATTTGTGATCTAATCTTGTTACTTGAGTGTGCAGAGACAAAGCCCTAGCGAAGGACTGCTAGGCACCTGGCGAAGGACTGCCAGTATCCAAGCCCTAGCGAAGGACTGCCAGTATCCAAGCCCTAGCGAAGGACTGCTAGGCAACTGGCGAAGGACTGCCAGTATCAAGCCCTAGCGAAGGACTGCTAGGCTCCAGGCGAAGGATAGCCTGGGACTGAAGCCCTAGCGAAGGACTGCTAGGCAACTGGCGAAGGACTGCCAGTTTACAAGACCTGACAAAGGACCGTCAGGAAAAAGTCCAACCAAAGGAGCGGTTGACATCAGGTAAACTCTCCTGAGAGGAGTAGGTGAGGACGCGTTCCCCGTCGAGGGAACAGTAGGCGTCGGTTCGACCTAGGGCTCCATTTTGGAAACCAAAGTCAGAACCAAGACAGCTAAGGCTGTATAAATCTAATAATTTATTATGTTATTGTGTTTTGGACTAACCCTGGATGCAGGACCGAAGGAACGTGAGTCTGCAGCTTAGAGTGCCTCAAAGGAGTGAGGCAACTGCTGACCAGGGCGCCCGGAGTGTCCCGGGCGCCCCCAAGGTGAACACCAAACACACAATCAAAAAGTGCGCTTCAACAGTACAAGCTTCGGGCGCCCCCGTGCTTCTGGGTGCCCCCGTTGCTCGCGGGCGCCCCCTGCGCTGCGGGCGCCCCCATGCGCACACCTCGAACCGAAACACTTCGAAGCCAGAAGATAAGGATTGACCCGGTCAACCCGGGCGCCCCGACCGCTTCGGGCGCCCCGGTCAAAGTGGATCCAGAGGATCAGACGCGACCGAGAGCTCTGCGGATCAGAGGCCACGTGGGGGGCGCCCCCGACATCCCGGGCGCCCCCAGGCCCTATATAAAGGGCCCTCGACCCCATGCTTCGAACATCAATTCTTTCAACGCCTCAAAGCTCCTCTGCTCTCGCGCCTTGCCCCGGAAACTCTCCAAATCAAGCCGACGACGTCCTGCTGCCCCGACATAATCGATCTACTCTGGACGTCGGTAAAAGAGCTAGTTTAACGTTTACTGTACTTCATTCTAATCCTGTAATCTTTTGTAAACGATTTTTGCGCCTGATATAGAATTGCCCAAAGTAAACAGTCAACGACCGTGGGCCTTGGAGTAGGAGTCGACACAGGCTCCGAACCAAGTAAATCGACTGTGCCTTTGTGATTGTTTTTATTTCATTTTCCGCTGTGCACTTACTCTTACGTAAATCCGAAAGTTTTCCGATATTCACCCCCCCCTCTATCGGGCTTCTCGATCCAACAGCGCCCGGGTTGACCGGGTCAGCTCTCTTATCCGCTGGCTTCGAGGGACGCTGCTTCGGTAGTTGGTACTGGGGGCGCCCGGGACGCTGGGGGCGCCCGGGAGCACGGGGGGGGGGGGGGGGGGGGGCCGGGAGCACGGGGGTGCCCGGGAGATGAGCTGTCGAAGCCTGCTTTGGTTATGTGTGTTTTGTGTTCACCTTGGGGGCACCCGGGACACTACGGGCGCCCTAGTCAGCTGTTGCCTCACTCCTTTGAGGCTCTCTGAGCTGCAGACACTCGTTCCTTCGGTCCTGCATCCAGGGTTAGTCCAAAACACCATAAAGCAATAAGATGTTAGTTTATACAGCCTTAGCTGTCTTGGTTCTGACTTTGGGTCTCCAAAATGGAGCCCTAGGTCGAACCGACGCCTACTGTTCCCTCTCGACGGGGAACGCGTCCTCACCTACTCCTCTCGGGAGAATGTACCTGATGCCAACCGCTCCTTTGGTTGGACTTTTGCCTAGCGGTCCTTTGTCAGGTCTTGGATACTGAGCTGTCCTTCGCCCGATGCCTAGCAGTCCTTCGCTAGGGCTTTAGTCCAAAGCAGTCCTTCGCCTGGTGCCTAGCAGTCCTTCGCTAGGGCTTTGTACCCTGGCATTCCTTCGCCAGTGCCTAGTTTTAGATGTGTATACTGAAAGACATGTTTCTTTTATATATATGAACATCTTTATTTTGAAAAGAGAATCACAACCACACTAGGTGCTTGTTTATATTAGTACATGCATGAAGTCTAATTACTTTGCATTGTAGATAACATGGTGTGTGGTGTCACACGGAAGATCATGTTATCAGTTCCTTGCTTAATATAAATAGAGGCCCACAACCGAGATGGAATTGGACAACCCATCAGAATGGTTATAGTGTAATTAGGTGTGGTTGGTCTTGACCATAGAATTATACTAGTGTGCTTTGAGTACATTGAGCAGGACCAAAACACGAGGTTATCCAATTTGTACTGATCGACTCGATAATTGGATAGGATCTCAGACTTTATTATGGAGTACGATCCCTTAATCCCGATATAATAACGGGCATATATTATTAACTATTATTTCTTTAATTTACCAATGGGCGAGATATATTCTGTTAGATCGATAGGCTCGATAAGTTGGAAGATAATATTAATATATTATGTGCCGTTGATTATTGACGGAATCCGTGTCCTGGTGAGTCAGGTTGATGATGCCCCATTGATGAGCTCGAAAGGTTCATCATGCTAAACCCTGCAGGTGGATTTGATCCAGCATGATGATAAGGTCGAGTGGTACTAGTCAAGGATCCAGAAGTTAATTAATTTAAATTGTCAGTAATTTAATTAATTAATGGGCATTCGAAATCTTAAACACGGGGGGATGGACGACTTGTAATAAGTGGAGCCCATATATAAATATGGGGGTTGGTGAGGTAAGTCAATGAGGGCCCTTTAGTGGAATGGATCCTCATATATGGACCGGGTCCATTAGCAGGCCAAGATCCAACTCCTCCTCATGGTCCCTACCGTAGCCCTATATATACCCCATAGTGATATGAAACCAAATTGATGATTAATCCAATAGATCACAAGCCCTCTCTCTCCCTCACAGTTTAAGCAAGCGACGCCGAATAGCATGCTTCTCCACCATGCAAATTATCCAATTAATTTGCTTCAACGCATGAGCAATTAATTTGCTCTATGCGTTGCATTGCTCCAACGCAGGCAATTAATTTGCCAAGGCACGGTTTCCAAGGCAATTAAATTGCCTCTTGGCATTCTTACCGTGAGCCTCCAATTTAATTGTCAAGGCAATTAAAAATTGTCGTTTCTTGCCGTGAGCCCGTGCGCCTCCAAGAAAAATAAATTGCCACCTCACGCTGTGAGCCGAGAGGCGATTCGGGCCACACAGTAATTCTGGGAGCAGCAGATGAAATTGCGCATGGCAATTTTCTGAGAGCAGAAGAAATTGCGCACGACAATTTTTTGAGCAGAAAGGCAACTTGTTTCTCCAAGCATGAGTTTGCTTCTCCAAGCAAACTGGTTCACAGCATCTTGGCTTGTTGTTCAAAGGAGGAAAAGCAGTTTTCCTCAAGGGAGCAAAACCTTGCTTGAGTGATGCATGGAGAAGGAGATAAGTTGCTCAGGCGTCGGTGATGGAGGAGAGGAATAGATTGAGTTTTGTGTTTGGATTATCTCCTTGGAGCGGCCGGCGGCATCCCTATGGTAAGGGATTGGTTGGCGCAAGGAGAGGGGATCAACTTGGTGACCACGGTTCTTGGGAGATCGTTGCCCACACGACGTCCAAGAGGGGAGGGTCATACGGTAGAAGATCGTAAGGTAACGGAAGGTATATTCTTCCTTGCTCCTTTCATTCTTATTTGTACCTTATTCAATTGCCTCGTCATTTTATGTTTGTTATTTAATTATTTTGATTGCGAATCATAGTCAATAATTATTTAACTGGATCCCGACCATAAACACAAAAGCCGGCGATCAACTCGTCGCCTTTTCCGCGGTCGAACGGTCGAGCAACTTGCAAGACCAATTTTGGTAATTGACTAAGTTGCAATTTGAATCGTTCGATACGGCACGAGACGGTCGATGGGAAACGACTCTCTATTCAGATTAAATTTTTTAATCCGTAGGCATAGAGAGATCTCTCAGATCGACCAGGTATCCGCTTACGAAACCCACCAAGCCATACCCAACAATTGGTATCAGAGCTGAGGTTTCCGGCTTTGTGTGTTCGAGGATTGGTTAATTTTTTGCATTTTCATACATTTTATTTAGCTGGATGATATGTGGATGTGCGTAGGCTAACTTTGTGTTGCAGGCACGAGATTCCAACTTGTCATGGCCAAATAATGATTGTGTGAATAGTTTTGTAAATTATTGTAATTAATAAATCCTCGGGGTTGATGAGGTGACGATACGACTGGAGGCGCATTAGAGACCAAGGCCATGAAAGTTGGAAAATCTAGGATTTTCTATTTTTCATATGTTGGTTATGTGATTGGTTGTGTTGTTGTGCTAGTAAAATTCCTCGAGATAAATTACTAAGTGGGAGAGGGACTCGAAGGGTCCCACGGCTTCCATTACAATTCGATAAGTGATGCGAACAAGTCTGTGTGTCGGCTCTGAGTGCCTTCCTCCCCATCGGATGGACTTGTTCTGCGGATCACTGGGTCGAAAAAGACTATAGAAAATTGTTAAAGAGCGTGTGTACTTCCCCATCGGAAGGCACATAATCAGAGATAATTTTCTTAGTATCGTGTAATGGTGAACACTTAGATGCGAATAATAGTATCTTCCCCATCGGAGTCACTGCTATTATTTTGCAGAGCCGAAGTGAACCAACTATTAATCATACTTGTCAAAAAGTTAGGTTGACAAGATAGTAAGATTAATGGGTAAAACCTCCTCTTACAAATGTGGAAATTCGTATATGTCCACACCATCGTGGCATGTGAATTTCTCGGTGTTTAGAGGTGTTGGTTGATTTCGAAAATTTATTGTTGTGAGGAATCAATTTATTTTCGATTTCTAAAGTAGTGTGTGTTGTGATTCTCAGGATTTTCAAAATAACCTTTAACCCACTAGCTACAATACTTAATGAAAATAGACTTACTAGCCCCAACTACATAGACTGGAAAATAAGCCTTGACATTGTCCTTACGGCTAAAGAGTACAAATTTGGGCTCACTGAAAAATGCCCTGATAAGCCTAGCGACAATTCTGGTGAAGGGCAGAAGGAGCATTACAAGAAATGGGTTAAGGCAGATGAGATGGCGCGGTGTTATATTCTGGCATCCATGTCGAATGTACTGCAACATCAGCATCAGGCCATGCCCACTGCTTGTGATATGATGCTGAACCTTCAGGAGCTTTTCGGGCACCAGAGTCGTGCAGCTAGGCAGCTGGCAATGAAGAATCTGATGACAACCACTATGGTCGAAGGGACACCCGTGAGGGATCATGTCCTAAAGATGATGCCCCACCTCAACGAGATTGAGGTTCTTAGAGGAACTATCGATGGGGAATCCCAGGTCGATATAATACTCCAATCACTGCCTAAGAGTTTTGATCAGTTCCGGCTCAACTATAACATGAATAAGCATGAGTATACATTGGGGGAACTCCTGGGAGAACTCCAGTCGGCAGAGGAGCTCTTTCGCCAGAACTCGCAGGCCTTAGTGACTCAAAGGGTTTCCTCTTCTATGCCGAAAGGCAGGAAGAAGAAGAAACAAGGAGGGTTCAAGAAGGCAGCTACATCACAGGGACATCGGACTAGCGTGAAGAAGCCGAAAGGTAAATGCTTCACGCGTAAGCAAATTGGATATTAGAAGGCGAACTGCCCCCGTTGTCAAGAGAAAGGTATATCTTTTCTTTTGTCGTTGTAACATGTTTAGCGGTGTTATCTACCGGTACCTGGTGGGTAGATACGGATGCTACTAAACATGTCTACAATTCTTTGCAGGGGTTCCAGGAAGCCCAACGACAAGCTAAGGAAGAGATTATTGTCTACAAGGGGTATGCTACGGAGGTGGCTACTATTGCAGTGGGAGTTATTTATTTGTCTTTAGAAGATAAAGGTTTTGGTTTTAAGATTGCTTTTATGTACCTTATTTTAGAAAGAACTCTGGTTCAGTTTCTAAAATAAAAGATATTCTATTGCTTTTTATGAGAAGTAGAATAGAAAGATTATCTGTGAAGGTACATTGATAGGCAATTGGTACACATTAGAACCAAAGTCTTCCATGATGCAAAAAGTAACTAATAGCTCATCATCTAACCAAAGTAGGAGAAAGGTTCCTTCCAAGATGAACCAAACATACCTTTGGCGTCTAAGGCTTGGTCTTATTAACCTTAGTAGGATTCAAAGGTTGATAGCCAATGGGCCCTCGGGTTCATTGGTGGTGGGAGACTTCTCTAACTTTGAATCTTACTTGGAAGGTAAGACGACCAAGAGGCCTTTCAAGGCTGAGGGGTATAGAGCCAAAGATATGTTAGACATGGTTCATTCTGATTAGTGTGGTCCTATGCCTATCCAGGATAGAGGTAGCTTTGAATACTTCGTGAGACGAATATTCAAAGTTATGGATATGCGTTTACTTGATGGCCGCAAGTCTGAATCTTTGATTAGTTCAAAGAATTCAAGACGATTGTGGAGAAACATCAAGGTAACAACATCAAGACACTACGATCGGATCGTGGTGATGGGTACCTCTTGGGAAAGATTAGGACTTACTTATCAGATACTGGGATTCAATCCCAATTGACTGCTGCCGGTACACCCCAATAGAATGGTGCAGTAGAGTGAAGGAAAAGGGCTCTTATGGGGATAAGACAATGATGAGCTGCTCCGAGTTGCCGGATTCGTTCTGGATATATGCTCTGGAAACGCAGCGTACATACTTGATACCATCTAGGTCAGTGCCTCCTGCTCCCATAGAAGTGTGGACCGGGCGAAAGCCAAGTCTAAGACATCTTCGGACATGGGATAGCTCAGCACATGTGCTGAGAGGGGATATTGATAAGATTGGAATCTCGTGCGCTTGTTCGTAAGCTATCCTAGAGAAACGAAAGGTGGTTCTATAGTTCTAAGGATCAGAGGGTAATCGTTGGGACGAATACCAGATTCTTAGAAGAAGACTATGTGATGAACCATAAACCCTTGAGCAGACTAGTTCTTGAAAATTAAGAGGGGATGTTCTGACCTTAGTACCAACTGTACAAGAAGAAATACCACAAGTCACTGCACCGCGTGTCACAGAAGATACACAGGTGGTGCCTCGTCGTAGTGGGAGGGTTGTTGGTCAACCAAAAGGATTCATGTTCTTGGGAGAGTATTCGGACTCAGTCCCGGGCGACCATGAATCAAGATCCCTGGACCTATGACGAGGAACATCTGCTTTGAAGAGATAATCTAGTTATATGGATTTGTTCAAAGGACGGATGAGATTTGTGTATGTAAGAATTCTGACGGAAACGTAGTGGTATTCTTGTACTATACGTAGAAAATATTTTGTTAGTTGGCAACAATAACAAAGTATTATCAGACGTAAGGGTATGGTTGTCCAAACAGATGATATGAAGGACTTAGGAAAAGCAGGACACATTCTTGGCGATCAAAGTTCTAAGGGATCACCAGAGAAGGATGTAGTGCTTATCCTAAGCTTCATACAGAGACAGTGTCTTAACTCGTTTTAGCATGGAAACCTCCAAGAAAAGTTTTGTACTTTTCAGTTGTGGAGCTACTCTATCTAAGGAGATTTGTTTAGATTATCAAAGGAGATAGAACAGGTAATGACGGTTCCTTTAACATCAGCTATAGGAAGCCTCTTGTATGCTAAAAACGAGACAGGATATCTGCTTTGCCGTGGGCATGGTTAGCAGATATCAGAGTAACCCAGGGCAAGGAAATTGGATTAGGATAAAAGCTTATATTAGTGCCTGAGAAGGACTAAGGATTATAAGATGGTTTACCGAGCAGACCAATTCCCTATGGGTTATACGGATACAGACTTCCAGTCGGATAGGGGCAAACGTAAGTATTCCTCGGGGTTTTGTGCTTACTTTTAGGAGGTAGAACCGTAGTTGGAGGAGTGTCGCGTAGTGACTGCGTGATGGACTCAACCATGGAAGCTAAGGATGTGGCAGTCTTTGTGACAGCCAAAAGGAAACTATATGGTTCAGGAACCTCAAGATGGACTTTGATGTGATTCCTGGTTTGCTCAAAGCTATCACATTCTGTTGTGATAAACAAATGGTGCAGTTGCAAACTCGAAGGAATCACGAGCCCATGAGGCAAGTAAACACATAGAGCGCAAGTACCTCCTAGGAGAGGAAAAGCTGTAGTTGCCTAGATTACATCAGAAGACAACCTGGGAGATCTTTTCACTGAGGCCTTGATAGCGAGAGCTTTAGGCATGTGGAGGATCAGGGAGATAGATGTATGACATTTTGAGGGCAGCAAAGTCTTTAAGTATAAGTGGGAGATTGTTAGATGTGTATACTGAAAGACATGTTTCTTTTATATATATGAACATCTTTATTTTGAAAAGAGAATCACAACCACACTAGGTGCTTGTTTATATTAGTACATGCATGAAGTCTAATTACTTTGCATTGTAGATAACATGGTGTGTGGTGTCACACGGAAGATCATGTTATCAGTTCCTTGCTTAGTATAAATAGAGGCCCACAACCGAGATGGAATTGGACAACCCACCGGAATGGTTGTAGTGCAATTAGGTGTGGTTGGTCTTGACCATAGAATTATACTAGTGTGCTTTGAGTACATTGAGCAGGACCAAAACACGAGGTTATCCAATTTGTACTGATCGACTCGATAATTGGATAGGATCTCAGACTTTATTATGGAGTACGATCCCTTAATCCCGATATAATAACGGGCATATATTATTAACTATTATTTCTTTAATTTACCAATGGGCGAGATCTATTCTGTTAGATCGATAGGCTCGGTAAGTTGGGAGATAATATTAATATTATGATGTGCCATTGATTATTGACGGAATCCGTGTCCTGGTGAGTCGGGTTGATGATGCCCCCTTGATGAGCTCGAAAGGTTCATCATGCTAAACCCTGTAGGTGGATTTGATCCAGCATGATGATAAGGTCGAGTGGTACTAGTCAAGGATCCAGAAGTTAATTAATTTAAATTGTCAGTAATTTAATTAATTAACGGACATTCGAAATCTTAAACACGGGGGGATGGACGACTTGTAATAAGTGGAGCCCATATGTAAATATGGGAGTTGGTGAGGTAAGTCAATGAGGGCCCTTTAGTGGAATGGATCCTCATTAATGGACTGGGTCCATTAGCAGGCCAAGATCCAACTCCTCCTCATGGTCCCTACCGTAGCCCTATATATACCCCATAGTGATATGAAACCAAATTGATGATTAATCCAATAGATCACAAGCCCTCTCTCTCCCTCACAGTTTAAGCAAGCGGCGCCGAATAGCATGCTTCTCCACCATGCAAATTATCCAATTAATTTGCTTCAATGCATGAGCAATTAATTTGCTCCATGCGTTGCATTGCTCCAACGCAGGCAATTAATTTTCCAAGGCACGGTTTCCAAGGCAATTAAATTGCCTCTTGGCATTCTTACCGTGAGCCTCCAATTTAATTGTCAAGGCAATTAAAAATTATCGTTTCTTGCCGTGAGCCCGTGCGCCTTCAAGGCAAATAAATTGCCGCCTCACGCTGTGAGCCGAGAGGCGATTCGGGCCACACAGTAATTCTGGGAGCAGCAGAAGAAATTGCGCATGGCAATTTTCTGAGAGCAGAAGAAATTACGCACGATAATTTTTTGAGCAGAAAGGCAACTTGTTTCTCCAAGCGTGAGTTTGCTTCTCCAAGCAAACTGGTTCACAGCATCTTGGCTTGTTGTTCAAAGGAGGAAAAGCAGTTTTCCTCAAGGGAGCAAAACCTTGCTTGAGTGATGCATGGAGAAGGAGATAAGTTGCTCAGGCGTCGGTGATGGAGGAGAGGAATAGATTGAGTTTTGTGTTTGGATTATCTCCTTGGAGCGGCCGGCGGCATCCCTATGGTAAGGGATTGGTTGGCGCAAGAAGAGGGGATCAACTTGGTGACCATGGTTCTTGGGAGATCGTAAGGTAACGGAAGGTATATTCTTCCTTGGCTCCTTTCATTCTTATTTGTACCTTATTTAATTGCCTCGTCATTTTATGTTTGTTATTTAATTATTTTGATTGCGAATCATAGTCAATAATTATTTAACTGGATCCCGACCATAAACACAAAAGCCGGCGATCAACTCGTCGCCTTTTCCGCGGTCGAACGGTCGAGCAACTTGCAAGACCAATTTTGGTAATTGGCTAAGTTGCAATTTGAATCGTTCGATACGGCACGAGACGGTCGATGGGAAACGACTCTCTATTCAGATTAAATTTTTTAATCCGTAGGCATAGAGAGATCTCTCGGATCGACCAGGTATCCGCTTAGGAAACCCACCAAGCCATACCCAACACCTAGCAGTCCTTCGCTAGGGCTTTGTACCCTGGCATTCCTTCGCCTGTGCCTAGCAGTCCTTCGCTAGGACTTTTTAACCTGCACACTAGAGTAACTTCTTAGACACTAAGTAAGACTTAACTTTTGAGCCATGTTGCCATTATCAAAACTCAGGTTCGACATGGGTGCTTTCTGCACCAACAATCTCCCCCTTTTTAATTTATGGCAACCCTGGTTCAAAAAGTTAAGTTTAATTAAAGCATAAAAATTACCATTTGTTCCCTCCCCCTGGAAGGAGTCTCCCCCTAGATTTTTCAAAAATTCGTGGGGTTTTTGAGAATAGATTTTAAGTCAAAAACTTTAAGAAGAGTTTTGAAAACTTTAAGTTTTAAAGTACTTGGTAATATTTGAACATTTTAATTTTAAGTACTTATAGTTTGAAAGACTTCAGTTTTAAGTACTTAGGAAAATTTTGAAAATTTGAGAACTTAAGTACTTAGTAAAATTTTGAAAATTTGAAAAAGCTTAAGTACTTAGTAAAATTTTGAAAATTTAAAAAAGCTTAAGTACTTAGTAAAATTTTGAAAATTTGAAAAAGCTTAACTAGTTTTGAGAAGCTTGAGAACTTAAGTACTTTAGTAACCTTTTGAAAACTTTAAGTACATTGAGAAACTAGGTACTTTTTGAATAAAGGATAAAGTTAAAAAAATTTGAGCTTTGAGCTGGAAAATTTTAAATTCTCTCCTTTCCTATCTCTCCCCCTTTGCCATATATCAAAAAATAAATAAATATAGCAGAAATTAAATTGCATAAAGGAAATAACTTTCATAAGGGAAATATTTGCATGATTTTGTTGTACTGAACCAATTCATGATAAGACTTAAACCAAATCAGTTAATTTTTTTTTAGGGACCTGTCTAATCCAATTAGCTACTTACTAACTGTTATAAACAGTAATTTTTGCTAGGGTTAGTCAAGTTAAGTGTTTCTGTTTAAGTTAGATTTTCTAAACTTGACACTTAACTTGATTACTGTATTAGTTGTATTTAGTGCCCCAATTACTGCAGATACACTGACTTAAAGCATCTTGAATTAAGGCAAAGACCTAAGCATCTCAACCCATTCTAGGTTATCAATCAAAAGTACCCTAAGGTGCTTGTGAGATGCTGGCTTCTAAATCTATAGGTGCATGCAGTTCTAGGGTTAGGGCCTAGGCTAAGTCCATTTGCAAAAAAAATCTTAGTTTTGAAAGGGGGTAGTTTTGAAATAAAACTAAGAAAAAAATTTAAAAAAAAATAAATTTTTTTAAAAAAACTGATTTTGAAATTAAGTAAAACAGTTTTAAAAATTCTTTTAAAAACTGATTTTTAATGCAGTAAGAAAATCAAAAGTAGAGTTAACCTATTCTACAGAGCACAATCCTAACTGTCAATCAAATAGGACAGAACAAATACTCATTTCCATAAGTCAGCTAGTCTGATAGAACGACCAACACAGTCATACAAGACAGGCACAAGTCAACCCTACTGAGTAGGGGCAGTCAAATAGTTACTAGTACAATACTGAGCAAATCTAGGACGAGGGACCGGGATGATCAGAGGAGCCTGGCTGCCAGGATCGAAATAGGGCCATCATCTCGTGATACTGTGCATCTCTGGCCTCCCTCTCAGCTCTAAGGGCGCTCATGTAATCGGTGTAGTATCCTAGATTTGTTGCCATTCCTTCATCGTGGTTCGCCTCCACTTCCTCTCGGAGATTCTGGACCTGTGTCTCCAAATGTGTCACTCTCTCGTAGAGTGTCGGTGGAGCGGGCTCGTCTATGTGTGCTCGGGCCGCGGCCGCTATGTCTCCAACGTCCACATCTACTTCCTCGTCTGAGTCGATCGGAGCCCCGGCCTGCTGTCGTCTCCAACTCAAAACCCCGGTGGCCGATACCTCTAGACCCGCTAACGAGAAGTTCCTAAATCCTATTTCATCAAAGTCGGTCATAGCGGTTATTTCACCCACGGTAATGTCACGACCGTGGTGATGAAGGAGAGAGGTGATGATGTGGTAGAATGGAGTGCGCACTCGTCCCTAGGTCGTAACACTGGACGTATGCAGAATAGTATGAAACATGTGTAGTCCAATGTCAATGTCAAGGTGATGGACTAGGGCATACAGAAGGAAGGCATGAAAGGGTCGTATGGTCCCGAGATCTCTAGTGGAGAGTGGTAAGATACAGCGGACCAGGACTCTATACAGGGCATAGTCCTGTGCCTGAAGGTCAACGGCTTGGAATCGTCTATTTGCGGGGAGTCTAGCTTCCCTATAGAAGTAGGAGTGGATAGTGTCTAAGGTAATGTGAGAGTAGGGAGGATCTGTTGGGACCGGTAGACGAGCTAGAGGGGGGGGTGATTAGCTCCGATTTGCTTGTAGATGATTTGTCGCGGCGGAAGACTCGAGCAAACGCTAACACAAAGGATTTACTTGGTATCCACCCCGGTCGGGTGACTAATCCAAGGATCCACTCTCCTCACTCTCTCATACACTATGTAAGATCTCCTTCTTGAGGTGGAGAAACCTCTTACAATCTTTCACAAAGATACAACAAGAATCAAAGCAAATACAAAATGAAATCTTACAAGATTTACAATGAATAATCTCTCTTTGCTTTCCTTGCTATCTTCAAGCTTGTGGTTGCCTCTAGAACCTTGGAAATGCAGCAGCAAAAAACCTCCAAGACTTCCCTTGAGATGGCACCAATGAAGAAGGAAAAAGGGGAGAAGAGTTGTGGCTCAAAACCTGCGTGAAAACCCTTATACCCGACGCCTAGGGTTCCCTAATCGATTACCCAATCGATTACCACGTCATACTAGCCGTTCAACGGCTAGTTTTTGAACCTGAATCGATTAGCCAATCGATTAAGACTGCTCTTAATCGATTGACCAATCGATTAAGGGAAGGCTGAATCGATTACCCAATCGATTCAGCCACCTTCTGTTCTCGCAACAAACTCTCTTAATCGATTACCCAATCGATTCACTTTCTCCTTAATCAATTACCTAATTGATTAAGATCCTCCTTAATCAATTACCTAATTGATTACCATCCTTCTTAATCAATTACCCAATTGATTAAGATCCTTCTTGTTTTCGCGAGACAACAACCCAATCGATCACCCAATCGATTGAGACCAACCTAACTTGTGTTCACGGTCAACCCCTTTGACCAACCTCGATTTTACGATCAACCCCTTTGACCAACCTGGACTTCACGGTCAACCCCTTTGACCAACCTGGATTTCTTCTGCCTAGTTCCCAACTAGGACTTAACCTGATTCCCCACCAGGTTTGCCTAACACTCGAGTTAGGTCTAGTCTCTCGGTAGACTTCCACCTTGCCAGCATGCGATCTCCCCGATCCATCTGGACTTCACCTAGTCCCACTAGGTGTGCCTAGTCCCACTAGGTCTTTTTCCATGCCAGCGTGCGATCTCCCCGATCCACCTGGACTTCACCTAGTCCCACTAGGTGTGCCTAGTCTCACTAGGTCTTTTCCCATGCCAGCGCGCGATCTCCCCGATCCACCTGGACTTCACCTAGACTTCACCTAGTCAAGTCTCCAGTCAACCTTGACCCACTTGACACCATACGACATTCAACCATAATTATCAAATTCAAACATCAATGTCAAACATTGAAACATACACCTCAAGCTCACCCAAGCTTGCTAGACTCAAGCTCACCTGAGCTTTGTCAAACTAGGTCAACCCTGACCTAACCAAGATTGCACCAACAATCTCTCCCTTTTTGATGTTTGACAATATGTTTGAGAAAGACTAATCCCTATTAGCCTTTCAATTTTCTCCCCCTTTGACACACATCAAACACTCTCCCTGAGAGTCTATATGGTCAAAGGTATACCCAATGAAAATCCCATACTTTTCATTGAACCTATGCTCAACCTTGAGCACTCATGAAGATTCCCAATCTCCATTCATTCACTTATTCCAAAAATAAAAATTCAAACACATGTTGTTAAGGAAGACCGCCCCCTCAAAACATGCTCTAAACCTCTATCATTGCACCAACAATGATTTTTTAGTTCCTAAACCTTTAGGAGAACTCAACTTGAGGTAATTGAGATTTTGAAATTCAAAATTTGAATCAAAATCTCTCCTTAACCCTTAAATGTTCACCAAACCATTTCCCTTTTTGATTTCACAATGAAATTTACCCAAATATACTTATAAAAGTAATTCTAGGGTCTAGGGATTGTTAGGTTACTTAACAATGGGTTAATGGACTGAAAATAGACAGTTTCAGTCTCACCAATCGATTGGTGTTGGGAACCAATCGATTACGACCTGCCTTAATCGATCAACCGATCGATTACGGCTACCTGTAATCGATCACCGGATCGACTACCCGAGCTTCTGTGCTCGTAAAAGGATCGACCAATCGATTGGCTATGGTCCCAATCGATCACCCGATCGATTGGGAGTTTCTGATTTCTGAAAACAATTTCAGATTCAAATTTCAGAAACTCCTAAATAATTCTACAAAATTAAAAAAAATCTGAAATTTTGTGTAGATATTATTTATACCATATACTATCATGGAAAAATAGTTTTCTATGAAAATAACCTTCATTTCCAAAGATTGACACAAAATTGGAAACCATTGAAATACTTCAATGTTTTACTCTATTTTGTATCCAATTCATCAATGATGAGTGCTATCAAAAGATAGTCTTCACCAAGGTTTTCCAAGATAGTTGTAAAATGTTTTTCAAAAATAATATCCAACCATGTTCCTTGGGCTAAGTGTACATGACTTGTACATTAGCTTTCCCAATGATTGGAGTTCATTGAACTTCATGATTTGATGATACTAAAACTCAATAGGATGCATATAAATCAACACTTTGAGTTTTGTTCATCTTCCTAACATCTCACTTGTTCTAATGTGTCTCTAAAACACACACAAGTCACCTTATAGTCTTAGTGAGATGTGAAAGTCATGTTCTCCCTAATCTTAGGGTTCATGCATTTCTACCTAGGCATTATAAACCTTGATCATCCACCTTGGATGCCAATTAATGCCAATGTCCTTAATTTCAATTAAAATTGACTAAATGCATGATTATGACTATGACATGCATCATATTAGGTTTTTCAAAAGAAATTATAGCTAAATGATGCATGAATGATATGACATGTAATATTTTCATAATAAAATATGAGATATGGATTATGATGTCATGACATGTGATAGGGCATCCAAAACATGACATAATAGCAAAAAGGAAAATATCTAGATTTCCTATCTAAGTATCAATAACTCATCGCTAAGCCATTGATAATTCTATTTTTGCCCCTATTTTCCAAGATAATGCCAAAACTCCTCAACTTGGGATATCTTTGGATTTTATCCTAGTTGTGCCAACTTTAATCAAGTTCAATCTTCCAAAAATATCGTTTGGCACAAATTTACTCCTCCTTGAGTAGATAAATGAATTCATCATTTTCAAGGGTAATAGCTCCTTGAAAATGTCCCAAAGTGCCAACTTCATCAAGGTTGGGCTAACTACCCTTCCAATTAGAGTTGACACTCCCTAGACCTATCTAGGGTGTGGCGAACACACTCTTAGGAACCCAAAACCTATTGGTGCTCCTTGGGTGTTCTAGGTATTCACTAGGGATGACTTCCCTTGATACCTTCCGAAAGACTTTCTTAGGCTTCTCCGAAGCCTTGGTCCCCTTTGTCTTGTCTTGGTCAACTCTAGGGATGGCTTCCCTTGTGACCTTAACTTGACTCCTAGACCTAGATTGAGTTCCATACCTATATGGAACTCTATGATAGGATGGACCATCATCCTTAGCTTTAAGTTTGTATCCCAAACCTTTCTTACTCCTAGAAGGACCATGATTTCCTAAATCTAGGTTTTGAGCTCTTGATCCCTTAAATAGATTTTTTATTTTCTTAAGGGATTTTTCTAATGTCTCAAGTTTTGACCTCAAAACTTGATTTTCAATCATTACTTCATCAAGGCTTGGTTTTCTAGTATAGCCTTTGTGATTGTTCTTCTTGGCCTTGTTTTGGGTAGGTCTACCCTTAAATGATCTAAAATCTTCTCTAACCTTAGGTGTAGTGGACCTAGCATGGAAGGCTCTATATTTTTCCTTAGGTTTTACAAACCTCCTATTTTCATGATAAATTGCATTAAAATGATAAAAATTTTCTTTAGCATGCATATTATCATGATGAAAAGAATTACCATTACCTAATGGTACCTTAGGCTTAATCTTGGAGGCTCCCCCTTGACTTGAGCTCCTCCTTTTGACTTTGGTCGAATCCTTCCCCTTTGGACATTGATTTCGATAATGTCCTTTTTGCTTGCATGAGAAGCACACAATGTGCTTCTTATCTTTCTTTGCCACGGGGTCGACCTCCTTTGCCTTTCCCTTGGTCTTGGGTGTCATTTGCACCTTCTTCTTGACCAATTTTGGACACTTACTCTTGTAGTGTCCTCTTTCCCTACACTCAAAGCAAATGATGTGATCTTTATTTTTACAAATTGAAATGTTTATACCTTTGCTTGTAGGGGTGGCACATGACTCTTCACTCGATCCGGAAGTAGATACTTCTTCTTTTTCCGGATTCAATGACCTTTGCTCCCCCTCAATCCTAGAGGTGGAGACTTCTTCTTCTTCTCCATTGACCTCGGATGATGATGTTGAAACCTTTTCTTGTTCCGGCGTCAATGTCAAATTTTGCTCCTCTTCAACCCTTGAGGTGGAGGCTTCTTGAGCTTCATCTTCGGATGTTGAGCACCTCTCAACTTCCGAGTCCTCTTCACTTGATGAATTTCCCTCTTCGAATTTGTCTTGATTTGGTAGAGTGGAGGGAACTTCATGAAGTATTGCCAATTTGCTCCATAGCTCATTGGCATCTTTGAATTCTCCAATCTTGTCCAAGATGGTGCTTGGCAATAGATTGACCAATAACTTGGTCACTTTATCGTTGGCCTCGCATCTCTTGATTTGCTCCTCACTCCATTTGCTTTTCTTGAGGAGCTTCCCTTTGGTGCTTGTTGGAGCTTCAAAACCCTCCATTAGAGCAAACCATTGCTCTATCTCCATCATGAAGAAATTTTCAATCTTTGACTTCCAAAGATCGAAATTTGCCTTGTCGAATGGTGGAGGTGCCCTTGTGTCATAGCCAAACTCCATTTTTGAAGTTGAACCCTTTTGATGATGACTTCTTGAAATTAGAGTTTCTTCCAACTTCTTCTTCTTCCTCTAGCTCTTGCCCTCTTGGCGATGAGTCCAATGAAGAGCAACCTTGCTCTGATACCACTTGTTGGGACCGGTAGACGAGCTAGAGGGGGGGGTGATTAGCTCCGATTTGCTTGTAGATGATTTGTCGCGGCGGAAGACTCGAGCAAACGCTAACACAAAGGATTTACTTGGTATCCACCCCGGTCGGGTGACTAATCCAAGGATCCACTCTCCTCACTCTCTCATACACTATGTAAGATCTCCTTCTTGAGGTGAAGAAACCTCTTACAAGCTTTCACAAAGATACAACAAGAATCAAAGCAAATACAAAATGAAATCTTACAAGATTTACAATGAATAATCTCTCTTTGCTTTCCTTGCTATCTTCAAGCTTGTGGTTGCCTCTAGAACCTTGGAAATGCAGCAGCAAAAAACCTCCAAGACTTCCCTTAAGATGGCACCAATGAAGAAGGAAAAAGGGGAGAAGAGTTGTGGCTCAAAACCTGCGTGAAAACCCTTATACCCGACGCCTAGGGTTCCCTAATCGATTACCCAATCGATTACCACGCCATACTAGCCGTTCAACGGCTAGTTTTTGAACCTGAATCGATTAGCCAATCGATTAAGACTGCTCTTAATCGATTGACCAATCAATTAAGGGAAGGCTGAATCGATTACCCAATCGATTCAGCCACCTTCTGTTCTCGCAACAAACTCTCTTAATCGATTACCCAATCGATTCACTTTCTCCTTAATCAATTACCTAATTGATTAAGATCCTCCTTAATCAATTACCTAATTGATTACCATCCTTCTTAATCAATTACCCAATTGATTAAGGTCCTTCTTGTTTTCGCGAGACAACAACCCAATCGATCACCCAATCGATTGAGACCAACCTAACTTGTGTTCACGGTCAACCCCTTTGACCAACCTCGATTTTACGGTCAACCCCTTTGACCAACCTGGACTTCACGGTCAACCCCTTTGACCAACCTGGATTTCTTCTGCCTAGTTCCCAACTAGGACTTAACCTGATTCCCCACCAGGTTTGCCTAACACTCGAGTTAGGTCTAGTCTCTCGGTAGACTTCCACCTTGCCAGCATGCGATCTCCCCGATCCATCTGGACTTCACCTAGTCCCACTAGGTGTGCCTAGTCCCACTAGGTCTTTTTCCATGCCAGCGTGCGATCTCCCCGATCCACCTGGACTTCACCTAGTCCCACTAGGTCTTTTCCCATGCTAGCGCGCGATCTCCCCGATCCACCTGGACTTCACCTAGACTTCACCTAGTCAAGTCTCCAGTCAACCTTGACCCACTTGACACCATACGACATTCAACCATAATTATCAAATTCAAACATCAATGTCAAACATTGAAACATACACCTTAAGCTCACCCAAGCTTGCTAGACTCAAGCTCACCTGAGCTTTGTCAAACTAGGTCAACCCTGACCTAACCAAGATTGCACCAACAGGATCAAATGGAGGATTCCTAGGTGGATAGCAGCAAAATGTGGACTGGGAGGGTCACAGTCCAAGGAATCGGTTCAGCAAAGTAGGGGTGATAGACAGAGGTATCCCTTGAACAGTAGTGTAAAACATGAGATTATCTTGTCGAACTATGTTGTTGTAGAATTCTGCACATAAGGATTCATTAATGGTATGAGTGCAGAATACAAGATTATCTAATTGATAGAAGTTTATAATATTCATGGTTAAGGGGCATGATTGGATAAAGAAATGTCTATTAAGATAGCTTGTTTTAATAGGCTTGTAAATGGTTTGAGCAAACTTATTACATAATTCTAGAGTAGGGAACCTAGGGTCGGGACTCGGTTCGGCACCGGGGTTGGTCGGGTTTGGTCGACGTCTTCTAAGAGAAGGAATTTAAAAGAAGTATGAAGGTATTGCATTAAAATTAAAAATTAATTTAANCACCTAGTCCCACTAGGTCTTTCCATGCCAGCGTACGATCTCCCCGATGCTACCTGTCCCACTAGGTCTGCCTAGTCCCACTAGGTCTTTTGCCATGCCAGCGTACGATCTCCCCGATCTACCTGGACTTCACCTAGTCCCACTAGGTCTTTCCTAGTCAAGTCTCCAGTCAACCTTGACCACTTGACTCACACATCATGACCACTCAAACATCATTATCAAACATCGAAACATACGACCTCGAGCTCACCCGAGCTTACCAGACTCAAGCTCACCTGAGCTTTGTCAAACCAGGTCAATCCTGACCTAACCAAGATTGCACCAACAATCTCCACAGACCTAAGCTCACCCGAGCTCAGTTAAACAGGTCAACCCTGACCTAACAAGATTGCACCAACAATCTCCCCCTTTTTGATGTTTGACAATATGTTTGAAAAAGACTAATCCCTATTAGCCTTTCAATCTCTCCCATATTTCTCCCCCTTTGACACACATCAAACCGCTCCCCGAGAGTCTATATGGTCAAAGGCAAATCCAATGAAAGTCCCATACCTTTCATTTAAACCCATGCTCACCCATGAGCACTCATGAAGATTCCCAATCTCCATTCATTCACTTATTCCAAAAATAAAAATTCAACCACATGTTGTTAAGGAAGACCTCCCCCTCAAAACACGCTCTAAACCTCTATCAGTGCACCAACAATGATTTTTGAGTTCCTAAACCTTTAGGAGAACTCAACTTGAGGTAATTGAGATTTTGAAATTCAAAATTTGAATCAAAATCTCTCCTTAACCCTTAAATGTTCACCAAACCATTTCCCTTTTTGATTTCACAATGAAATTTACCCAAATATACTTATAAAAGTAATTCTAGGGTCTAGGGATTGTTAGGTTACTTAACAATGGGTTAATGGACTGAAAATAGACAGTTTCAGTCTCACCAATCGATTGGTGTTGGGAACCAATCGATTACGACCTGCCTTAATCGATCAGCCGATCGATTACGGCTACCTGTAATCGATCACCGGATCGACTACCCGAGCTTCTGTGCTCGTAAAAGGATCGACCAATCGATTGAACAATCGATTGGCTATGGTCCCAATCGATCACCCGATCGATTGGGAGTTTCTGATTTCTGAAAACAATTTCATATTCGAATTTCAGAAACTCCTAAATAATTCTACAAATTTCGAAAAATTTTGAAATTTCGTGTAGATATTATTTATACCATATACTATCATGGAAAAATAATTTTCTATGAAAATAACCTTCATTTCCAAAAATTGACACAAAATTGGAAGCCATTGAAATACTTCAATGTTTTACTCTATTTTGTATCCAATTCATCAATGATGAGTGCTATTAAAAGATAGTCTTCACCAAGGTTTTTCAAGATAGTTTTGAAATGTTTTTCAAAAACAATATCCAACCATGTTCCTTGGGCTAAATGCACATGACTTGTACATTAGCTTTCCCAATAATTGGAGTTCATTTAAGTTCTTGTTTTGATGAACCTAAAACTCAAATTGATGCACTTTATCAACACCTTGAGTTTTGTTCATCACCCTAACATCTCACTTGTTTCTAATGTGTCTCAAAAACACACACAAGTCACCTTATAGTCTTAGTGAGATGTGAAAGTCATGTTTTCCCTAATCTAAGGGTTCATGCATTTCTATCTAGGCATTTTAAACTTTGATCATCCACCTAGGATGTCAATTAATGCCAATGTCCTTAATTTCAATAAAAATCAAATTTATGCATGATTATGACTATGACATGCATCATATTAGGTTTTTCAAAAGAAATTATAGCTAAATGATGCATGTATGACATGACATGTAATATTTTCATAATAAATATGAATGATAAAATATGATGTCATGGCATGTGATAGGGCATACAAAACATGGCATAATAGCACAAAAGAAAATACCTAGATTTCCTATCTAAGTATCAATAACTCATCGTTAAGCCATTGATAATCCTAAATTTTGCCCTAATTTCCAAGATAATGCCAAAACCACCCAACTTGGCCTATCTTTGGATTCTAACCTAGTTGTGCCAACTTTTTATTAAGTTCAATCTTCCAAAAAGATAGTTTGGCACATATTTACTCCTCCTAGAGTAAATCAATGAATCCTTCATTTTCAAGGGTGATAATTTTCTTGAAAATGTCCCAAAGTGCCAACTACATCAAGGTTGGGTTAACTACCCTTCCAATTAGAGTTGACACTCCCTAGACCTATCTAGGGTGTAGCGAACACACTCTTAGGAACCCAAAACCTGTTGGTGCTCCTTGGATGTTCTAGGTATTCACTAGGGATAACTTCCCTTGATACCTTCATAGTGACTCTTCTAGACTTTTCGGAAGCCTTAGTCACCTTTGTCTTGTCTTGGTCAACCCTAGGGATAGCTTCCCTTGTGGCCTTGACTTGACTTCTAGACCTAGATTGAGTTCCATATCTATATGGAAATCTATGATAGGATGGACCATCATCCTTAGTTTTAGGTTTGTATCCCAAACCTTTCTTGCTCCTAAAGGGTCCTTGATTTCCTAAATCCAGGTTTTGAACATTTGATCCCTTTAATAGTTTTTCTATTTTCTTAAGGGATTTTTCCAATTTTTCAAGTTTTGATCTCAAGACTTGATTTTCAATCATTACATCATCAAGGCTTGGTTTTCTAATGTAGCCTTGGTGATTGTTTTTCTTGGCCTTGGATTGGGTAAGTCTACCCTTAGATGATCTAAAATCTTCTCTAACCTTAGGTGTAGTGGACCTAGCATGGAAGGCTCTATATTTTTCCTTAGGTTTTACAAACCTCCTATTTTCATGATAAATTGCATTAAAATGATAAAAATTTTCTTTAGCATGCATATTATCATGATGAAAAGAATTACCATTACCTAATGGTACCTTAGGCTTAATCTTGGAGGCTCCCCCTTGACTTGAGCTCCTCCTTTTGACTTTGGTCGGATCCTTCCCCTTTGGACATTGATTTCGATAATGTCCTTTTTGCTTGCATGAGAAGCACACAATGTGCTTCTTATCTTTCTTTGCCACGGGGTCGACCTCCTTTGCCTTTCCCTTGGTCTTGGGTGCCATTTGCACCTTCTTCTTGACCAATTTTGGATACTTACTCTTGTAGTGTCCTCTTTCCCTACACTCAAAGCAAATGATGTGATCTTTATTTTTACAAATTGAAATGTTTATACCTTTGCTTGTAGGGGTGGCACATGACTCTTCACTCGATCCGGAAGTAGATACTTCTTCTTTTTCCGGATTCAATGACCTTTGCTCCCCCTCAATCCTAGAGGTGGAGACTTCTTCTTCTTCTCCATTGACCTCGGATGATGATGTTGAAACCTTTTCTTGTTCCGGCATCAATGTCAAATTTTGCTCCTCTTCAACCCTTGAGGTGGAGGCTTCTTGAGCTTCATCTTCGGATGTTGAGCACCTCTCAACTTCCGAGTCCTCTTCACTTGATGAATTTCCCTCTTCGAATTTGTCTTGATTTGGTAGAGTGGAGGGAACTTCATGAAGTATTGCCAATTTGCTCCATAGCTCATTGGCATCTTTGAATTCTCCAATCTTGTCCAAGATGGTGCTTGGCAATAGATTGACCAATAACTTGGTCACTTTATCGTTGGCCTCGCATCTCTTGATTTGCTCCTCACTCCATTTGCTTTTCTTGAGGAGCTTCCCTTTGGTGCTTGTTGGAGCTTCAAAACCCTCCATTAGAGCAAACCATTGCTCTATCTCCATCATGAAGAAATTTTCAATCTTTGACTTCCAAAGATCGAAATTTGCCTTGTCGAATGGTGGAGGTGCCCTTGTGTCATAGCCAAACTCCATTTTTGAAGTTGAACCTTTTTGATGATGACTTCTTGAAATTAGGGTTTCTTCCAACTTCTTCTTCTTCCTCTAGCTCTTGCCCTCTTGGCGATGAGTCCAATGAGGTGATTAGCTTCGATTCGCTTGTAGATGATTTGTCGCGGCGGAAGACTTCAAGCAATCGCTAACACATGGATTTACTTGGTATCCACCCCGGTCGGGTGACTAATCCAAGGATCCACTCTCCTCACACTCTCATACACTATGAAAGTCTCCTTCTTGAGGTGGAGAAACCTCTTACAAGCTTTCACAAAGATACAACAAGAGACAAAGCAAATACAAAAGAAATCTCACAAGATTTACAAAAAATAAGCTCACACTTTGCTTTTCTTGTTATCTTCAAGCTTGTGATCGCCTCTAGAACTTTGGAAGTGCAGCAACACTAAGCCCCAAAGCTTCTCTTGAAATGGCGTGGAAGAAGGAAGAAGAGCTACGGCCAAAACCTGCGCGAAAGACCTTATACCCGTCGCCTAGGGTTTGGTAATCGATTACCCAATCGATTACCACGTCACACTTAGCCGTTCAACGGCTAGTTTTCGAACCGTAATCGATTAGCCAATCGATTACCATTGCCCTGAATCGATTACCCAATCGATTCAGAGCCTCTCTGTTCTCTCGCGCAAACCGCCCTAATCGATTAGCCAATCGATTACCGATACCCTGAATCGATTACCCAATCGATTCAGGACCCTTCTGTCCTCTCGCGAAAACCGCTCTAATCGATCACCTGATCGATTGACCCAATCGATTGCCCAATCGATTGACCCAATCGATTGCCCAATCGATTGAGTCCACCCTAACTTGTTCCCACAAGTCTAGGATCCCCTACCAAGTGTCCGGTCAACCCCGTTGACCAACTTGGATTTCTAGTGCCTAGCTCCCAGCTCGGACTTAACCTGGTTCCCAACCAGATTTGCCTAACCCTCGAGTTAGGTCTAGTCTCTCGGTAGACTTCCACCTTGCCAGCATGCAATCTCCTCGATCCATCTGGACTTCACCTAGTCCCACTAGGTGTGCCTAGTCCCACTAGGTCTTCTTTTCCCTTGCCAGCGTACGATCTCCCCGATCTACCTGGACTTCATCTAGTCCCACTAGGTCTTTTGCCATGCCAGCGTACGATCTCCCCCGATCTACCTGGACTTCACCTAGTCCCACTAGGTCTGCCTAGTCCCACTAGGTCTTTTGCCATGTCAGCGTACGATCTCCCCGATCTACCTGGACTTCACCTAGTCCCACTAGGTCTTTCCTAGTCAAGTCTCCAGTCAACCTTGACCCACTTGACTCACACATCATGACCACTCAAACATCATTATCAAACATCGAAACATACGACCTCGAGCTCACCCGAGCTTACCAGACTCAAGCTCACCTGAGCTTTGTCAAACCAGGTCAATCCTGACCTAACCAAGATTGCACCAACAATCTCCCACAGACCTAAGCTCACTCGAGCTCAGTCAAACTAGGTCAACCCTGACCTAACCAAGATTGCACCAACACAAACTTGTTGTTCAAGCAATCTAACTCGTCTAACCGATTAGCCGCGGAATAGACGATGAATGGTTCGCTGGTTTTTGTGTTTATCATCGGGGTCCATGACATAAAATAACATACAATAATAAAACAAGATCAAAGGAACCAAAACAAGAAATTATACCGTCTTGATTACCTCACGATCTTCTATTGTATTACCTATCCCCTTCTTAGACATCGTGTGGGCGATGATCTTCCAAGAAACGAAGTCTCCAAGAGCACCAACTTCTCCTCCTTGCCCTTCCACCGAAACCCTAAAGGGTCTCTCTCTTCCTCCTTGGTTGCCGCCGGAACCCTAGGAGGATAGCTCCTCCTTCTTTGCACCGTCCACCAAGGAATGAAGAGAGGAAGAGGAAGATGATGAAGAAGAAGATGATGAAAATCTTCTTCACAACAACCCTAGCCAATCACCTTCCTCCTTGTCCCTTTACTAAACCGCCGGCTTGCTCTCCTTATTCAAGGATCGTCGGCCACCTTCTTATACTTGCAACTTGCACACGCCTTCAAGGAGAAGAAAGGAAAGCTCCCTTCACCTCTCTTGACCTAGGCGCACACCTGCAAGATGGAGTAGAGAAGAAGAAGATGGATTCTCCCCTTGCTTGGTTGTCGTCGGCCAAAGGAAGACTCTTCCTTGGCTTACCGCCGTAGCCCTAGGAGAGAGGGAGAGGAGGAGAGGAGATTAGGGTTGATTAATTAGATGCCTTGGTCTCATGACACTTGAGGTATTTATAGTCTACAATAGAGACCATGAGGAGGAGTTGGGTTTTGGCCACCTAATGGATCAAAGCCTGATCCATTAATGATGATCCATTCCACTAAAGGATAACCATTGAATTACCTCACCAACCCCATAATTAGATATGGACTCCACCTATTATGTGTACAAAATCTCTCCGTGTTTAAGATATCAAATGCCCATTTTAATTAAATTACTGACAATTTAATTAATTAATAACAAACTCTATGAGTAGTACCACTGAACCATATCATCATGTTGGACCAAGTTCACCTGCAGGTTTTAATATGATGAGCTTTGTGAGCTCCTCAAGGGGACATCATCAACTTGACGTATCAGGACACAGTTTCCTTTTATAATCAATGACACAACATGTAAATAATATTATTTCTCAACTTACTGAGCCTATCGATTTAACAAATAAATCTTGCCCATTGGTAAATCAAAGAAATAGATATTAAGTACATGTGTCCGTTATTATATCGAGATTAAGAGCATGTACACCATAATATCTGAGGTCTGATTTAATTATATAATTAGTATAAATTAAATCACCTCTATATCGGTCCTGCTCAATACACATAAAGTGTACTAGTGTAATTCTATGGTCAAGATAAATCAATACCAAATTACACTACAACCATGTCAATGGTTTGTCTAAAACCATCTAGGTTGTGAGCCTCTACATATACTCTACAAGGGACTGATAACATGATCTTCTGTGTGACACCACACACCATGTTATCTACAATGTAAAGTATTAGACAATAGCATGTATATATATATCAAATATAAAATACAAACAATGATCATGTGATTCTCATTCCAAAATATAGATGTTCATACAAAAGCTAAGCTTTTAGTATACATCCTAACAAAGCAATCATAAAATTTATATATAAGCCAAAAATATATTCTTCCTCATTTGTGTTATAATAATAAAAGGAATAAGTTAAACAACTAATCCTATTGGGACCAGTATGAATTAGAGGGGGTGAATAGTTTCGTTTATTTTTTTGAACTTAATTTGTAGTGGATATCTTGAAGAATCATCAAAATGGTAATGCTTTCGATTTATTTGATATTCATCTCCTTGAGTTGACTAATCCAAGGATCTGACCCTCTCTCACTGTATTATAAAAACCTCCTTCCAGGAAGTGGAGAAGTCTTGTATAATCTCAAACACGAGAAATATAACAGGATATGAAAATAAATACAATGAATACAAACAACTTTACATGAATTTTGCTTTAAGCGCTTTCTTGTTGCTTGAAAATGTCTCTTAATTGTTTGGAAATGTAGTAACACTTTGCTTTTAACTTCTCAAGAACTGATGTAAACGAGCGCCCCTTCGAACCTTCGCGAAAATCCTTTTTTTAGGGTTCTTTGAATGCCTTCTAATCAATTAGCCTCCCCCAATTTGTTACGTCAGCTCGACCATTTAAAATTTACAGAATGATTCTTTTTCACCTAACTAATCGATTGGAGAGCCATAACAATCGATTCGACAACTTCTAATTGATTTCAAAGTTTTCAGTGCTTCGTAAAAATATTACCTAATCGATTGCCCCAATCGATTCAAATACCTTTTGTGTTATTGTGAAAACCTTGTTAATTGATTGCCTTAATTGATTTGGCAGTTTTGAATCGTTTAGGCTAATCGATTCAGAAGCCTACTGTGTTTCGCGAAAACTCATCTAATCGATTTTCCTAATTGATTAGGAAAGTCGGAATCGATTGACTAATCAATTTTGGTTCTTTCTATTTTCGCGAATTGAGCTCCTAATCAATTAGAAAATCAACCCAATTGATTACCTTGGATCAATCGATTACCTTAATTAATTATCCAACCCTAATATCTGAATTCGAGTTTAGGGTACCTTTATCCAACCATAAAGTCATTCGTGACTCGTTGGGACTTCTCATTGCCAAGCATCTAGTCAATCTTAACTTGCTAGGGCTTCTTCTCTAAGTGTCCTATCAACTTTTGACCCACTTGGACTTTTATCTTACCTTGCTCCGCTAGGACTTCTCTTGCCTAATTTCCAACTAGGTTTTTCATTGTATAACATCTCTAGGACTTTGTTGCCTAATTGCTAACTAGGTCTTCCCTATCTTGCTCCGCTAGGACTTCCACTGTCTAGCCCCGCTAGGATTTTCATTATCTAGTTCCCAACTAAGTCTTCAGCTAACTAGTTCTTAACTAGATCTTTCACTGCTTATACTCGCTAGGACATTGCCTAGTTCTCAAGTAGGTCTTTCATCACGTAACCTGCAGATAGGATTTTCCATTGTCTAACCTCCAATTAGGACTTATCCAGTGAAGTATCCGATCCTTCCTTGACCTACTTGACTTCTCTCACACACATTATCAAAAATCGAAACTTAAGCTCGGATTGTCCCGAGCTTAGTTAAATTGGTCAACCTTGACCCGATGACAATTGCACCAACACGTCGCCTTGAGAGGCGATTAACCAAATAAAACTAATGGTGGTATGTATGTGACGTCAAGTTTGATTCAAAATTTTCATTGCACATTCAAATAATGAACACACAATTGAGATGAAATGATCGAAATTATTCACCCCTCCTATCCTGAACCTTTCCTAATAGTTGGCACTTATGAAATTTAACATTTAGTTCGAAAATCTATCAACAATTTTAGAATATGAAATCTTAGCTCAAAAAACTAACTTTAAAGCATATTTGGACCGAGAAATGAATATACCTTGTGATGGGAGGAAGTAGTTACCAAGATTAAATATTCTTTACATTTATTTATTTTACGCATAATTTAATACATGTTATAGTTCAGGTGCTGCAGATTAAGAAAATCTAATGTTAAAATATCCCTTATATTTATTTTAATTTGAATTTAGAGCATCTTGTCACGAGATAATCAAATGACTAAATTTAATTTGTGATTATCAAGATATTTTAATCAAAATACCTTGATAGTATAAAAAAATCTATCTAATTTACCCATGTGAGATTGTATATAATTTAATAGAATATCCTACACTCACCCAAAGTTTTATGTCAAGTGACAAAATTAATTATTTTTTTAATTAAAAAATATTTTAGCGTAATTTTTTTCATAATTATCAAAATTTATCATGAGCCCAAGAATGAATTGTTTTTGAGCACTAAAAAAAATTAATGAGGTTTTTCCAATCTCGGACGATCGATCCGACCTCACGAAAGTTTTTCACCGCCCGTTAGGGTAAATCAGGAAGCCTCGCAATGGGCGGTTTAGAAGCTTAATCTCCTAGGGTTCGGGTCCCATTTGAAGGAAATTTTTTTACAAATACGGTATAGCTGGGGATCGAATCGCGGATGTTTGAGATAACGATTAATCACCCTACCACTGTACTATAGCCCGGAGGCTATTTTTGAGCATTATAGACGTAATGGAAGGTCTTGAATTGTTTTTTAGTTGGTATTATGAAGTAAATTAAATAATTATTATTGTAACAATCACTTAGTTATTATAATAATCATTTAATAGTTACTATAATAATTTTAAATATTTTTAATTAAACTTAAGAAATTTTAATTAAGGTGATAAAGGATTTGAATAATTTTTATTAAATTATTAAAGTAGTTTTTGAATATAAAAGCATTATATGTATACTATTTTTATCAAATAAAATTAATTTATTTTAAGAGCCCGGTTTTGACTTTCAATAAAAACTGTGTGCTTTTCTAACGCGGGGATTGAGAAAAAAAATTGAATTTGCATATAAAAAGTTTAAAATAATTTCTCTAATCATATGTTAATTGTTTTAAAATTCCTAATTATATCTTAAATTTTATCTTTAGTCTCTATATCAGAAAAAATTTATTTTTACTCCCTACATACAAAATTCTATTTATTTTAACTTTCTAATACATATAAATTTACTTAAATGTCCTCATTATTTTTAGACACAAGAAGTTTAAAATGAGGTATAATTCCTCCTAAATTCAGTATCATATAATTAAAATCTATTATATTTTCTATCAAATTTAATACAACCATTTTTTTTTTTTCAAATCTAGTTGATCGAGAATTGATCAAAACTATCTATATTCGATTAGAGCTACTCCAATCGATTGAGGTAATCGATTGGGGAGCTCCAATCAATTATAAATTGATCAGTAATCGATCAGTTGTATTTGTCGCAAAAAATCCAAAAATAAATATAATTCTTTCTAAATTTAGCATATTTAAATTAGAATTTAGTATATTTTTTATCAAATTAAGCGCAATGCTTTTTTTTACATGACCATTAGGAGTTCATACCAATCAATTAATTTAGGATGAATTAATTAGGTCGAACTCAATTTGATAGAACATATATTAGATTTTAATTAAGTGATGGTGAATTTAAGAAGAATTATAATTTATTTTAGATTTTTTTAAAAAAATAAGAATAATATGATAAATTAATATTTGAAATATATAAAATTTTGTAGTAAGAAGTGGAAATAAAAATAAATTTTTTCAAATGAATTGATTGAAAAAAAATAAATTCTCATCTAGAAAATTTAGAACAATTTTCTTTTAACCCTTTCTATTATTAATGGTCTTTTTAATTTTTTCCTCGCGGATGCTTGCGTGTCGTGCCACTGGCAACGCAACTCTGCCCCGCAACAGAGTTGCGTGGCGTCAGGGTTTGCCACCTCGGCTCCAATAAGTCCGAGCCACCGACTGTGGTCCCGAGTGACCTGACAGCTGCTGACAGACTGTCATCAACCAAACCAACACAGCCCACCTCCTCCCTGGCTCCCTCCCTCTCTCCCCTTCTCTCGATCAGCTGCTCTCACTTCTGGCTTTGCCGTGTTGCTCGAGCTCATCCTCCTCTCTGTTTCTCACGCTCCCCCCACCGCCGCCCCGCCCCCCCCCCCCCCCCCCCCCGCGTCGCCGCCCGTTAGGCTTTTCACTCGTCTTCCGCCGCCCGGTTTCTCCTCCAGTGCGACTAGATCGGGATTCTCCGCAGGAGGAGGCTCCCTCTGGAACCGCGGGCCACTGGAGCAGCAGGAGGGTCGAGGTTTGGCGTTCTTCACTGCCGCTGGAATTATTTTTGATTTCTATCCAAGTTCGAGGTTTTCTCTTCACAGTACTGCTCTTCAACATTTTGCCTGGCACTTAATTATGTTGTGCGCTTTAAATGCTGTCCTTTGTTGCCTGCTTAGTTTGAAGCTCATGTGTAAGGAAATTCTTTGCTTTGGACCTCCTTCCTTTTTGTTCTTAATTTTCGAGTTAAAGTGGTCTCTGCTGTTAAAGTAGTGGGTTTTAGAAATCTTCATTTTGCATTGGACGTTTTCCTTTCATTTTACAAGTTTGTGATATGGTGTAGGGCGATATTTCAATTTATATGAACCGAAGAGTTTTCCGTTCCACGTAATAGAGAAAATATACATCTACTTGATGTCCGATGAGGTTCACTTTAAAGTCGACAATGAGTCAGGGGCGGTACTAGAAAAAAAACAGCACGGGACTAAATTACACATATAATTTTTTTTACGACTAAATAAACATATTTAGTAATTGAAGTTTTACTGACTTGGCCCGCTTTGGTTGATTGTTTGATTACTTTGTTTAAATCCTTTAATGGAACGACGTCGTTTCACTAAAGGATTTCTTTTTTCATCTTAAATTTTGTTCAAGTAAAACGACGCCGTTTTACTAATGAACAAAAAAGAGAGGTTGAGTATTGCAGCCCGTGCCGCCATGAGCTAGGCGCAAGGGGGCTGATACTAGATTTTTCGTAACCGGTGAACAGTAATTATAAATAATAACTAGTGAACAATAATTGTAAATAGTAATTGTGAACATTAATCATGAGTAACTCTTGTGGTCCAACTTAGTCAGCATAGGTTTTACAAGTTTAAACCACAATACAGGTCCTAAGTTTTTGAAGACAAAGGAGACGAAAAATAGAGTCATTCCTTAAGCCTAGAAATTTTTATTAAGCTGCCATAGAATGTTTAAAGGAAAATTATTCCAACTTCATACAAACAGACTTAGCAATGGTACAAACTTACATAAGAAAATTATAAAGACATTACAGGAGCATACTTATAGAGGGACTAGATAATACACTTTGAACACACACTTGCACACTCTTGCACACACACTGGCACACTCTTTTAGACACTGCTTGTAGAAACTTGGATGCCCTTAACGTTGGAGAAGGGGGGTATTATAGAAGGAGAGGAGAGCTTGCTTCGGGGTGAAGAAAAAATGAGGTGGTTGCTCTAGCATGAGTGAAAAGGGGGGGGGGACAAATGAGGTGGCAAGGTAGTGGAGAAGGATATGGGATAGTGGAGAATAAAGCTGCTGCCAATAAATAAAATAAAGTTGCTGTAAAGTTGTCAGTGGGGAATATAGTGTGGAATAATGCTGATGTAAAGTTGTCAGTGGGGAATAATGTGGGAAATAAAGCTGATGTAAAATTGTGGGTTGAGAATAACGCTTCATGACTTCATGACTTACGTTTTTGATGAGAGGATGTCATTGCTTATGCTAGCTTCAGGGTTCCATCATATTTTCTAGATTGTGTTCTCCTATTGAGTCTAATGAAGGGGTGCTGGCAGTTTGCGTTACTGTGTTAAGAGCACGTCTGTAATCTTTTGCTGTTCTTGCTGAGCTGGTCAAATTTTTGTTTGCCCAGCATTCGGCTTTCTTTTGGTAATGCTGAAAATGAGCCATATTTTAGGTGGATAAAGTAAATGGAAAGAGTCTGGTTCTCATGTGTTATTGCCCGTAATGGTGTAAGTTTCACCAACTAGGACGTAATTATCTGAATCTTCTAGATGATCCCAGAACCAGTTGTTTCCTTGAACAGAATCTCGCTAGTGTTTTAGTTGACCTGTTGGTGTTGATGTGTTGCCCACTCCAAATCAGGATCAGAAGGATATTCTTCAAGGCCTACCTGGAGACCAATTATGCCCTGAACATCTATTTTAATTGAATGTCTTACTGGTTCTATCTTTAGATTTAGCCATTTTGGTGGGGAGCTTTCAAAAGTACAGATCACAAATGTGTCTTCATCTTCCAGTGCTTGGGCTATGATGTCATCCAATTTCTTTAGGAAGTCTATAATAGAGTCAGGGTCATGTATCGAGAGTCTGGAAAGAAGCTCATTATCCATTAATGTAAATGGGGTAATAAGTCGTCATCTGTAGTTTGTTGGGACATATCTCTCAAAGTCAATATTTTTTTTCTAAAAGAATAAAGTAATCGACACTGACATCCATATCAAATCAAGTCAGCACAATTTTTGGTGAGTTTATGGAATCATAGTTTACTAATGAATTCGGCTTCGTACATGATTGTCATACCTTCTGGGGGATTGGAATGGAATTCTTTTGAATTTGGCTTCGTACATGATTGGCAAACCTTATGGGGGATTGGAATGGAATTCTTTGAGTATTTCACATAACTCAAGAAAAGTGTTGAAGGTTGATTTTTCTGCCATACTTCAAACATATGTGGAAATGTCTATTGGGATAGTAGTAGGAAGTTCCAAGAACATGGCTTCTGAGGTTCTCTGTTCTGAGGTGGAGGCTGCATTTGCTTTAAGTTGGGTCAGAGTTAAGTAGCGAGGCCTATGGATAAGGCTTGAAGGCTAAGGTTTTGTGTTGTCAAATTTGGCTATAGCCACTTGAGCAAAAGTCTTGTTAGACTGTCGTTTGTCTGATTTTTCTCCTGCTTTGAGTAAAGTACTTATAAAGACGTTAAGGCCAATTATTGCTCTAGCAAAAGTGAATGCTTTGTCTAAAGAGTAAAAGCCCTTGCAAAAGGTTTTTCACACCCTTTATTGCTATTTTGACTTCCTCCTAGTTGTAATAGACTCATGCTTGTGTTCTGGAAAAAAATACGTAATAAGAGAATTTTGTACCTTGCGGCCTTTGTAGTGTTGTTAAGAAATAGTTGGACAAAGCATTGATGATAGCAATTTTGTAATTGGAACTTCCTGGTATGGTCGGAATATTCCAAATATGGTCAAGTAGACAATTCTATATCTGGTCTAGTTTGTCTCTAGAGGAAAATTGGAATTCTTCCTCATGTCTTGTAAATTGTTGTAATTCTTGATTACCAAATCACATGATTTTCATGGCAAATGTTCGTACCTTCTTTTGTTTATCCATAATCCTAAAATATTTAGTGAAGTTTAATGTAACAGTTTAGATAAAGTATTAGCTAGGGAATTATTTATTCCCTTGATATGTTCCCAATTAATTTTTAATCCTTTACTTTGATTGTGTCTGTGAATTTAGGCTATCTCGCTTTGTGCTTAAGTTTTTTCTTAAACCCTTTGTTTGCTGACTGAATTTGACTATAGCTTCACAACCAGTCCTAATCGTAATTTCTTGCTTGTTATATTACTACTAGAATTTCATATTCTAAAGAAGTTAAATGACCTTTTTCTTTTGTAATTTCCAGAAGAATTTCTAATAAGGCTTCTATTGATTTTGGATCATATTTTGAGGGTTTTCTAAATAAAACTCCTCCCATCTAGTTTTATATCCGTTTCTTTCTATGATCAGGTAATTAGAGTCTAGGGGAAGGGTTAGAATGGGATATATTTAACCATTTATTTAATTTGTTTTACCTACGCAACATCTTATTGGTTAAAGTATTTTTGTCTTGCAAGTGAGTTTTTGTTATATAATGGCCCGTTTACTTTTCCTATGTTTTTAGGTAGTGTTGTATAATTAAGTAATCCGAGAAAAACCCTGAGAGTTTTGGTATCTTCCATTTTGTGAGGGAATGCAAGTAGCTTAGCAGTGATATGTGGCTGAAGAGCAATTGTCCCTTGTCTAATTTCTACTCTTAGAAATTCGATGTGTTTCATTGCTAGCTTCATTTTACTTTGCGAAACTATTAGTCCAGGTTAAAGACTAGGTGTAGATATGCCTAGTGCTCGTCTTTTATCTTAGATAATACTAAAATATCATTCATATAAATACATGCAAATTTTGATAGATCTCTAAAAATGTTATCCATCTTCCGTTGAAAGAGTTGTGGTGCAACTTTTAGTCCTAATGACATAACTAACAATTTAAAATGTCCTTTGGGACATGAAAATACTGCCCATTCTATTGATTGTGGATGCATTTTTACTTGTCAGAATCTTAATTTCATATCAAACTTTGAGTGTCATCTTGAGTCTTGTATTTTATTGAGAAATTGATCTTTGTTGAGTATTTTATAACCGTCTTCCCGACAATTATCATGTATTCTTTTGTAATTGAAAATCATCCTAGATTGTCCTCATTTTTATTCCGATCTTTTGTTAATAATAAAGGTTGGACTTCTATGCCTAGAGGTTGAGTGTTGAATTGCTCCAAGGGCTAATAATTGTTTGATATGCATTGTGCATTCTTCGGTTTCCCAATTAGTATATCTTAAGTCTTTGGCTTTTATGGTAAGATCTGAATTGATTATTGTTAATTGACAATAGATTTTATTGCGTTCCTAATATTTTGTAGGATTTTCACCTATGATTTATAGTTTTTCTAATCGGGAGATTAGTGAGTCTAGATCTGATCGTGTGTTTATTAAGTGAAGTAGATAAATAGGGGTGAGTAAATCTTCTGGAACGTCTAAGTCTGGGTTGTTTAGGTCTTCTAGAAAAGAGTCTTCTAGTTCTTGACTCCTTAGACAAGAACTCTTACATGGGGTTTTACCTGTGCATTGACAGTTATTGGTATTAGTAGTTGTAGAAGGTATGTCCTTATCAGTAATCGTCAGAGTTGTAGGAGGGGGTTTCTTACGTACAGTGGAAGGGTAGTCAAACACAATTAGGAAATCCACGAGTGTAGAGAGAAAGATAACAGAGTCTTTACAAGATAATTATTGGCTATCAAACTAAGTACTAACCAATGGTTGGGCAGCAGTTTTGATGAGTCCAGCAGGGATTTTTGATAGGATAGTAGCTTCATATATTTTGGAGTTTGTAGCCCTACTGTCAAGAAAGGCATGAAGTATAAATTCATGTCCATGTATGTTGACTAAACAATGAATCCTAATATCAAAATTTCATCCAGTATTACAAATACTAGGGTTTTTTATAAAAACCAAATTAGTGTCGGAACTTGGTTCATTTATTGCCCGTCTTTTGCCTCTGTCTTCTATGATGGGGGCACTGGCTTACTTGAGATTAGCAAGTGCAGCTTTTAGTAAATTAAGTCTGGTTTCTAAAATATAGACTCGCGTTATTCATTTGTAACTAGCTAGAAATTACTATTAGGACTGACTATGAAGCTATAGTTAAATACAGTCAACAAAAAAAGGGTTTAAGAAAGAACTTAAGCACAAAGCGATTACTTAAATTCACAAACACAATTATAAATAAAGGATTAAATATTAATTGGGAACATATTGAGGGAATAAATAATTTGCTGATACTTTATCTAGATTGTTACATTAAACTTCACTAAATATTTCAGAATTATAGATAGACGTACGAACTTTTGCCATGAAAATCATACGATTTGGTAATCAAGAATTACAACAATTACCAAGACACGAGGAACAATTTCATTTTTCCTCCAGAGACAAACTAGACCAGATATAGAATTGTCTACTTGACAATATTTGGAATATTCCGATCATACCAGGAAGTTCTAATTACAAAATTGCTATCATCAATACTTTGTCCAACAATTTCTTAATAGCAGTACAGATGTCGGAAGGTAAAAAATTCACTTGTTACGTACTCTTTTCCGAAACACAAGCAGAAGTCATATGTAAAAAGTCACTTGTTATGTACTCTTTTCCGAAACACAAGCAGAAGTCTATTATGACTGGGAGGAAGTCAAAATAACAATACAAGGGTGTGAAAAACCTTTTTACAAGGGCTTTTACTTTTTAGACGACGCATTCACTTCTGCTAGAGCAATAATTGACCCTAACTTCTTTATAAGTACTTTACTCAAAGTAGAAGGAAAATTAGACGAACGACACTTTGATAAGACTTATGCTCAAGTGGCTACAACCGAATTTGACAACACCAAACCTCGACCTTCAGGCCTTATCCATAGGTCTTACTACTTAAATCTGACCCAACTTAAAGAAAATGCGACCTCAACCTCAGAACAGAGAACCTCAAAAGCCATATTGTTGGGACTTCCTACCACTATCTCAGAAGACATTTCCACATATGTTCGAAGTATGATAGAAAAATTAACCTTCAACACTTTTCTTGAGTTATGTGAAATACTAAAAGATTTCCATTCCAATCCCCCAGAAGGTATGACAATCATCTACGAAGCCGAATTCAATAGTAAACTACGGTGCTAGAAACTCACCAAAAATTATGCTGACTCGATTAGATATGGATATTAGTGTCAATTACTTTATTCTTTCAGAAAAATCAATATTAACTTTGAGAGATATGCCCCAACAAACTACAGAGTACGACTTATTATCCCATTTACTTTAATGGATTATCAGTTTTTTTCCAGACTCTGGATACGCGACGCGACTTCAATACAGACTTCCCAAAGAAATTGGTGACTTCATAGCCCAAGCACTCGAAGATAATGACACATTTGTGATCTGTCCTTTTGAAAGCTCCTCATCGGAATGACTAAATCTAATGATCGAATCAGCCAGACATTTGATCAAAATAGATGTCAGGACATAATTGGTCTTCAGGTAGGGCTTGAAGAATATCATTCTGATCCTGATCTAGAGTGGGCAGCACATTTAGCACCGGTAGATCAACTGAAACACAGGTAAGCTTCTGTTCAAGGAAATAATTGGTTCTAAGATCAGCTGGAAGATTCAGATAATTATGTCCTGGTTGGTGAAACTTACACTGAAAAGATTTACTGGCAGAAACACATGTGAATCGGACTTTCCATTTACTTTCTTCACCCAGCATATGACTATTTTTCAACATTACCAAAAGAAAGTTGAACGCTTGGCAAACAAGAATTTGACCATCTCAGCAAGAACAACAAAAGATTACAGACATGCTCTTAACATAGTAACGCAAATTGCCAGTGCCCTTTTATTACTCATTAGGAGAACACAATCTAGAAAAATATGATGGAGCCAACAACGCAAGCAATGACATCCTCCTACCAAAAACATAAGACGTGACGGCATGAAGCATTATTCTCGACCGACAACTTTACAAGAACTTTATTTCCCACTGACAACTTTACAGCAGCTTAATTTACTGACTGCAGCTTTATTCTCCACTATCCCATGCCCTTCTCCACTACTCTGCCACCTCATTTATTCCCCCCACTCATCCTAGAGCAACCAGCTCATCTTTTCATCACCTAGAAACAAACTCTCCTCTCCTTCTATAAATACCACCCTTCTCCAACGCTAAGGGCATCCAAGTTTCTGTAAGCAGTGTGTAAAAGAGTGTGCAAGTGTGTGTTCAAAGTCTATTTTCCAGTAACTCTGTAAGTATGCTTCTGTAATGTGTTTATAATTTTTTTATGTAAGCTTGTACCGTAGCTAAGTCTGTTTGTATGTTTTTCATTTTTCTAGTTGGAATAATTTTCCTGTAAACTTTCTATGGCAGCTTAATACAAATTTCTAGGCCTAAGGGAAGACTTTGTTTTTCGTCTCCTTTGTCTTCAAAAACATAGGACTGTCTCGTGGTTTAAGCTTATGAATTGTAACATTTATTTCTTCCTAGAAGAGAAAATGTCTTTATCTAAAATCACCATGTCAGATTTGTAAGAAAAATAAAATTATATAATTGCATCCATAACATTTTCCCATGATTTATGTCTGAGCAGTACAATTGTGAACATGAATGGCAAGTAAACTCGGAAGTTAGCTCGCAATTAATCAAATACGCCTTGAGCAACACCATGACGCTCATTCCTAAGAGTGTAATCAGCTAGAAATTTAGATCGTTCTTCAATGGGAAATTGAAATTCGGGTATAACCCAGAGATTTATTTCTTGAAGAAAGCAAGCTCACAGATTCTAGCTGATTACACTTTTAGGAATGAGCGTCTTGGTGTTGCTCAAGGCATAAGTAAAGGGGATTCTGAATCTGTTTTCCCCAATTATCATTTGTCCAGCCTTAAGCTTCCTCCCTGCTTCCTGTTGGGAGTTAACTCCATTAATCATAATTACATAGGAATTTTGTTCAGTAGCCTGACCTGGGATTGTCCTTGTATCAATGCAGCACGAGGTAGCTCTAGTGTCTAGAATTGCATTAACACTGAATGCGGGAACATCTGGAATTTCAAAGTCTACTCTGATGTTATACAGTCTGTTGAGAACCTCTTTGTGCTACTTGTCCTTTTGTAGATACTTTTGATATCACCTGCTCAGCTAGGCATGAAATGTTGATTTGCTCTTTTCCCTTTTGGATATCTTCTAGAGATAATTGTTGCAAATCTTCTAATAGTTCATCAGATAGCTGGTCCTCTTCTTTTTGATTTCTCCTTATTACTCTTGCTAATTCATCCTTCAATCTTTGGTTTTCTGCCACCAAGTATTGAACATAACCAATTAGTTCAGAAATTAATTTTCTATCATCATACTGTATTGGGGCAGGTGTTACTGGCTTGAGTTCCATCTTTAGATAGTCGCCTGCGCAAAGACTGCATGTGGTCAGATTGCATTTGACACAATATCCTCTTGATCTTTGTCCTGTAATTCTTTTGTAAAAGGCGCATTTGACGAATTGCGAGCTAACTTCCGAGTTTACTTGCTATTCATGTTCATAGTTGTATTGCTCCTCTGGTATATCCACCTGAACCTGCCATCCATGGTCTTCACCAATTAGAACAAATAGAGTTTCATGTAGGGTACTTGTTACCAGGCTGCAATATTGTTCTGTGTCATGTTCTCCTTCCGAAACACTGTATATTCCATCACTATCAGTTTCTTTTGGATCTACTGATACAACATAATAATCTTCTGGTAACTCAAGTTCGCTTAGCATTGCGATCCTTTCCTTATTACCAATCTTGTTTCTGCATTCCCGTGCGAAGTGACCTTCTTCTCCACAGATGAAGCATTTGCATTTTCTGACCTTCATTCTGATACTTCTTCTTTATTACCCTTACATGGGATTTATGAGGCTTTCCCTTGTAAGTCTTTCCTTTTCTTAAGCTATACTTTCTTGTTTTGTAATTTGTTGGTGTTGTGAGGATGTGATGGGTAGTTAGGTCTTTTCTTTCTATCTTGTACCATTAGGGTTTTGCAGGCTACAAACTATATAAGTTGTGTAATGGTTTTGGTTTAATTAAAAAGTTTTGAAGAGTTTTTCTTCTTCCAACATGGTATCAGAGCTAGGCTCTTCAAAACCCTAAACTTTACCCTATACGGCGCCGCCCTTCCTCTCTCTCGTCTCTGTCTTCTTGCTGCGGCTCTTCCCGACGCTCCTTGACGTCGCTGCTCTCCCTCTCGTCTCTGTCTTCGTGAGCCCAGGTGCTGCTCTTCTCGGCAGGCAGGCTTCGCGAGCCCAGGTGCTGCTCTTCTCGGCGGAAGGTTCTTCTTCGCGGCTCTTCCCTCGCGAAGGCTTCTTCTTCGAAGGGTCTTCCCTCGCGACGCGCGAGCCCAGGCTTCTTCATCGAGGCGTGGCGTCTTCTCTCGCGACGCGCGAGCCCAGGGGTCTTCTTCTCGCGCTGCTTCTCGCGCTGCCCTCCCCTCGCGACGCACGAGCCCAGGCGTCTTCTTCTCGCGCTGCTCTCCCCTCGCGACGCGCGAGCCCAGGCGTCTTCTTCTCGCGGCGGCGGGCTTCTTCTCGCGAGCCATCCTCGCTAATCACCCGCTTCGAAGCCGGAACTTGGTCCATCACAGGCTGAGCTCCTCTTTCTCAGCAACCTCCACGGTTTTTTTTTATTTCCAGCAGCCTCCATTTTTTTTATTTCTCATCGCTGATCACCTGCTTCGAAGCCGGAACTTGGTCCAATCACAGGCTGAGCTCCTCTTTCTCAGCAGCCTCCACGGTTTTTTTTATTTCCAGCAGCCTCCATTTTTTTTATTTCTCATCGCTGATCACCTGCTTCGAAGTCAGAACTTGGTCCAATCACAGGCTGAGCTCCTCTTTCTCAGCAGCCTCCACGGTTTTTTTATTTCCAGCAGCCTCCATTTTTTTTTATTTCTCATTACTGACCGAAACAGAAGCCTCTTCCTTACCTCCTCTTCCTCAGCAACCTACACTTTCTATTTCTCATTACTGGCCGAAACAGATAAAGTTTCTTCTTGTGAATTGGTATGACAGACACATCCGGAGAAAGTTCTGGGATGTCTACAGATCCTTTGGCGTCTTCTGGACAGGTACAACTAATTTTCACAATGACAGGATCGGGAGGAACTGGTCTTCAAATAACCTCGGAAAAATTAACCGAGACAAATTATGCATCGTGGGCAGTTGCTGTTGAACTTTATGTAGAAGACCATGATAGACTTGATATTCTTCATGGTACTAGAGTGAAACCAGATGAAAAAGATCCTAACTTTCGTACTAGGAGGCGTGACAATATTCTGGTAATGACTTGGATACTTAATTCTGTTAGCTCTAGCATCAAACATGTCATTCTTCAGGATAGAACAGCTGTTGATATGTGGAGGACACTGGAGCAGATGTATGGACGTAAACATGATATGCTGCGTACTTATCAGATAAGTAGTTAAATTTTTAAACTTGAGCAAGGTTCTATGTCTGTCACAAATTATTTTGCTGCTCTAAAAGAGCTATGGGATGAGTTTGACTACTACAGGATGGACAATTGGATTTCTACTGATGATCATCAGAGATATTTGAAGCTTCAGGAGAAGGACAGAATCATTAAGTTTCTTGATGGGCTTCATACAGAGTTTGAAAGTTTAAAAGGGCAAATTCTTAGTCTTGATCCTACTCCCTCTCTAGAACAAGTCTACTACAAAATTCTGAGTGAGGAAGGCAGGAGAAGGACCATGAACAACAAAGGTAATATCTCTGCAGCAAGCACTCCAATTGGGGAGACATCTGCTTTTGTCGGTTCTTCTAACAAGCTCAAGTCTGGGGGAACAAAAGGAAAAGGTGGCAAATTTTGTCGGCACTGCAAGAGGGCTAATCATGATTCAGATTTTTGTTGGGAGAAATATCCGGAAAAAAAACCTAAAAAATTCAAATACAATGACAAGAAGGTTCCTAGTCGTGGGAATCTTGCTGCTCAGAAATTAATGGATGGGGAGACTACTAATTCCTCGGTACCTTCTAATATTGAGTTGTCATCTACTGATATCGCCAAACTTCAGCTCCTTTTAACTCGACTTCAGACTTCATCCTCTGTCTCTACTAATTCGTCTCAAGCGCATACAGGTATCCGTGGCCTGGAGTTAAGTATTGATGAGTCAAGATCTTATAGCCCCTGGGTCATTGACTCAGGAGCTACGGATCATATGACAAATCTCTCTAATTCCTTCATTTCCTACTCTTTGTCTTCTGGGCAGGATAAAGTGACCATTACTGATGGCACCAAAGCTACTGTTGCTAGAAAAGGTTCCATACAACTGGCAGACCACTTTATCCTATCCTCTGCACTTCATGTCCTCTCCATTTCTCTTAATTTACTTTCTGTTAGTAGTATTACTAAACAAATCCACTGCTCAGTAACCTTTTTTCCTGATCATTGTGTCTTTCAGGATTTCGAGACCAAGCAAACGATTGGGACTGGCCGTAAAGTAGGAGGTCTTTATTACTATCATCTTGGAACAACATCTGCTCTGAAGTCTACAACCCAGTGTTCAAAGAATAAGCATCAAGAAATTCTGTTATGACATTCTCGTTTGGGACATTTATCTTTTCGGTCATTAAAGGTTCTATTTCCTAGTCTCTTCTCGTCTATTTCTCTTGAGTCTCTTCAATGTGAAGTTTGTCAGTTATCTAAACATTGTAGAACGCATTTTTCTGAGTGCGTAAATAAAAGCTCGTTCCGTTTGACCTTGTTCATTCAGATGTATGGGGTCCCTCTCCTGTGCCTTCCTTGGATGGCTACAGATACTTCTCTTCT
>JAGFNQ010005273.1:0-73355 GCA_024364735.1 Boesenbergia rotunda
CATCATCTTCCATCTTCATGAGTTGTTTTGAAGAGCAGGCGAGATCCGAAAGGTTCGAAGTCTCCAGACTCCTCTTCACCACTAAGATGCAGGAAGGCACTTCTGCCTCGCAGTTTGTGTTAAAGATGTTGGGGTACATTGAGCGACTGAGCGCACTCGATTTTGCAATGGATCATGAACTAAGTATTGACTTAATTCTGAGTTGTCTGCCCAAGAGTTATTCACAATTTGTGATGAACTATCGGATGAATAAACTAGAGACCACCATTCCTCAGTTGCTCAACCTGCTGAAGACTGTAGAGCCTTCTGTAAAGCCGGATCAAAAGGCGGTACTGTTAGTTGGTTCCTCGAAGAAAGGTTCTAAGAGGAAGGCCAAGGAACAGAACAAAGGGAAGAAGAAAAAGGCCAAGAAGACTGAAAAGAAACCAAAAGGAACTTGCCATCATTGTGGCAAGGAGGGTCACTGGCGAAGAAAATGCAAGGCTTATCTTGAGTCTTTGAAGAATAAGGCATCCGATGTCCCTTCCTCTTCAGGTATCTTCATTATTGAATGTCACTCTATTTCCTCAAATACCTGGGTACTTGATACTGGGTGTAGCTCACATATATGTAATGACATACAGGGGCTAAGGAATAGAAGAAGACTTGTCAAAGGAGAAGCAAATATGCGAGTTGGGAATGGAGCAAAGATTGCTGCTGTTGCCATCGGAACATATTTGCTAAAGCTCCCCACTGGACGTGCCTTAGAATTGGATAATTGTTATTTCATTCCTTCGTTAATAAAGAACATTGTATCTATTTCATGTTTCAATGAAAAGGGTTATCATTTAACTTTTAGTAACAATTGTTGTTACATAACTTTAAATGACGTTCTTTATGGGAATGGAACTTTGTGCAATGGCATCTACACGTTAGATTTATCCAGTGACATTTTCAATATCGAAGTTAGCAACAAACGTGCTCGAATAGATAATCGAATAGACTCCTACACTTGGCATTGCCGTCTTGGCCATGTAAGTAAGAAATGCATGACCGAATTACACCGATGTGGAATTTTGGAATCATTTGAACCCAGTTCATTTGATACATGCGAATCAGGCTTAAAAGGCAAGATGACCAAATTACCCTTTTCCGGAAAAGGTAATCCAGTGGGAGAATTGCTTGGTCTAATACATACTGATGTATGTGGACCAATGTCAACTCTTGCACAAGGAGGCTATAGCTACTTCATCACCTTTATCGATGATCACTCACGATTCGGGTATGTGTTCTTGATGAAATACAAATCTGAAGCTTTTGAGAAATTCAAAGAATTCAGAAATGATGTAGAAAAATAGCTTGGCAAAAGTATTAAGATACTTCGATCCGATCGGGGTGGTGAATACTTGAGTCAAGAGTTTCAAGATTATCTTAAGGACAATGGGATATTGTCCCAATGGACTCCGCCGTATACACCACAGCATAATGGTGTATCTGAGAGGCACAATCGAACCTTGATGGACAAGGTTAGATCCATGATGAACCATGCAACTCTTCCAAAATCCTTTTGGGGCTATGCACTTAAGACAGCTGTTTACTTGCTAAACAGAGTCCCAACCAAGGTAGTCTCTACTACTCCATATGAGATATGGAATAGTAAGAAACCTCACTTAACTCACCTTAAGATATGGGGTTGTCCTACTTATGTGAAGCGGGTTGTATCAGACAAATTGGATGCTAAGTCTGATAAATGTCTATTTATTGGATACCCTAAGGAAACGAAGGGTTACCAATTCTATCATCCCTTGGAACAAAAGGTGTTTGTTTCAAGGCATGCTGTATTTCTGGAAAGAGAATTTCTTTTACAAGAAAATAGTGGGAGTGGCATTGAACTTGATGAAGTTCATGAAACTCCAATAGACATTACAGAGACACCTAGTCTAAACCCACAACCAATACCTCATAATGATGAGCTATCAGTTGAACCTAAAACAACACCACCTCTTCGTAGGTCTGATAGGACACGCAATATTCCAGAGAGATACAGATTTCTCATAAGTGAATCGAACGTCGTGTTACTCATAAGCGATGACGAACCTATCAGTTATGAAGATGTTCTGAAATGTTCAGAAAGGGACAAATGGCTCGAAGCCATAAAGTCAGAAATGGATTCCATGTACGAAAATCGAGTATGGGACTTGGTTAACCCACCTGAAGGGATTAAGCCCATAGGGTGCAAGTGGGTTTTCAAGAAGAAAACCAACATGGAAGGTAATTATGCTTAAATCCATTCGGATGCTCCTGGCCATAGCAGCTCATTATGATTATGAGATATGGCAAATGGATGTGAAAACAACTTTCCTTAATGGAAACCTGCTTGAGGATGTATACATGATACAACCTGAAGGTTTCACATCGGTTGATAAAACCAAAGTATGCAAGCTTCGACGATCCATATATGGACTGAAGCAAGCATCTAGGAGCTGGAACATCCGTTTTGATGAGACAATCAAAGAGTTTGATTTCTCACAAAATTCTGATTAACCTTGTGTGTACAAGAAGGTTAGTGGGAGTGCGGTCGTATTCCTAGTATTATATGTCGATGACATTTTACTTATAGAAAACGATATATCAGTCTTAGAGACAGTTAAAATTTGGTTGTCCAAAACTTTCTCCATGAAAGACCTAGGAGAAGCAACCTATATCCTTGGGATTAGAATCTATAGAGATAGATCAAAACGGTTGCTTGGTCTTTCGCAGTCTACATATATAGACCGAGTGCTAAAAAGGTTTAGCATGTCGGAATCCAAGAAAGGTTACCTTCCCATCAGGCATGTGATCAACCTTTCAAAGTCTATGTGTCCGCGCACAGAAGATGAGAGGATTTGCATGAATAAGATTCCCTATGCATCCGCGATAGGATCTATCATGTATGCTATGTTATGTACAAGGCCCGATGTATCGTATACTTTGAGCGTCACAAGCAGATACCAGTCGGATCCAGGAATGGATCATTGGGCGGCTGTCAAGACAATCCTTAAGTACTTAAGAAGAACTAAGGATGTGTTCCTAATATATGGAGAAGGAGATATGGTAATACGTGGGTATACAGATGCCAGTTTCCAGACAGATAAGGATGACTCCAAATCTCAGTCTAGATACGTATTTACTTTGAATGGAGGTGCAGTAAGTTGGAAAAGTTCCAAACAAGACACCATAGCGGATTCTACCACGGAAGCAGTTTGGATCAAGAAGTTTGTCTCGAAACTTGATAAGGTTCCAACCATTGATGAAGCAATACCGGTTTATTGCGACAACAATGGATCTATTGCACAAGCAAAGGAACCAAGCTCTCATCAACGATCCAAACACGTGCTTCGCCGCTATCATCTGATCAGAGAGATTATAAGTAGGAATGACATACAAATTGAGAGAGTTCCCACTGAAAGAAACATAGCGGATCCTTTAACTAAGGCCTTGCCTCAAAGTATGTTTGAGGGTCATGTTAGAGCTTGTGGTATTGGATACCGTAGTGATTGGCATTAGGCCAAGTGGGAGTTTGTTAGTGATATGAGAGAAGTGTCCTAAGGCAATCGCCTTATGATTGTAAACATTTATTTTAATAAATGATAATTCACTATTTGAGTATACATATTTATGTATTTGATTGGGATCTTAAACTCATCTACTGAATGTCCGCAATACAACTCACAGCATAAGAGAATTTGTGATGGGATCACAACTTGTGATTATCTCTAAATGTGCAAATGTGAAGTATTGAAAATATCCCTAGTCGATGAATTGATAAAAACGGACACTATCAATTCTGTTGAGACTAGCATGGGTTATTCTCTAATCAGCTGATTCTCACTGGCTGGTGACATTGGGATGTCCGGAGATAAACATGGATGCTAGTTAAGGGAACTAGTTCATTGGAGTGACTAGCTGTAAAACTTCATATGGTTATCTATATAGATATGTCAATGAAGTTCTTACTGCAGCTTAAGTGCGATGTTCCTTTGACTTGCGGTGTTCAAGTCATCTTGGTCATGGAGACTTATACTTTAACATCTTAAGCAAGCATCTCCAAGGAGGTGTGGACCCAGGATGATTGGGTATAAGCCAAAGTGCCCGAAGATGTTTGAACAGCCTACAAAGGATTCACCACTCCTTGCGAGGAGATGTATACCCAGGCCTATCGTCGGATTATTACTCAAAAACCTCTGGCCAGAGTATATCATGTTAAGAGTCCGAGTCTCTTAAATACATGAGAGTAATTAGAAATCCAAAGGACGAGAAAGACATTACTTAGGCTAGGTATGACGTAGTCAGCCTAGTGGGGACTGACACAAATAGACCGTGTCCTGAACCAAGTGGGTATAAGATGGTAAAGGGAATGGGGCATGATTCATTAGAGCTACTGAAGGGTTTCAGAGTAATTTCTTCTGAGGTCAAACCATTGATCTTTCGATTAATTGGGGGTCATGATGTACTACTAGGTGCCACTCATGATCGTTCTATAATTGGTTGATTATAGACGGCCAACATAAATCGAAAGCCTATGTAGTCACACGCAATACGAGTAATCCGAGGGATTTAAAACGAGTTGAAAATTGGATTTTCCGATCAAGAGAAATAAGTCGAATCTGAGTTAATCAGAGGCACAATGGAAGCTAAAAATGGCTAAGTCTTTTAAAGGCTTATTGGGCGAATTAAATGAGTTTAATTCGCGACCGGTTCGGGTTGGTTTGGCCGGCCAAAGAGGGTGCTAACCCTCCTTGTGGTGGCCGGCCATTAAAGGGAATTAAATCAATTTATTTGGTTTAATTAATAAAATAAATCTAGTGTGATTTGTTTTTTAAATTATGGATAAATAAATTTGTATAAAGAAATTTATATAAATAAATTTGTAGAAATTTATTCTTTTTATGGAAGTTAAAATAATCCATGAATTGGTTTATTTTAATTTTATAAAATCAATTAAGAATTGATTTTTCCATAATAAGAAAGTTTATAAATTTCTTATAAAACTTATTCCATAATTTAAAGAGAAGAAAAATTTGTTTTATTATAAATTAGTTATAATAAGACTCGGCTTAAACGGATTAATTAATAAGAGAATTTATAAGATAAATTTCTTATAACTAATTCTGTTAATTCCGTTAAGAGGGAGACTTAGCAAAGGAGTTGCTACTATATAAAGGAACCAAAGGCAAGCCCTTATTCCCAATCAACTAATCAAGTTGTGAAGAGCTCTCCCTCTCTCTCGCTTCTCTTCTCCCTCCCCTCTCCTCCATTAGGGCCGGCGCCCACTTGGTGACCTAGGGCCAGCGCCCTTCCTCCATCTAGGGTCGGCGCACCTCATCCACTTCCTTGGGTTGTGGCGTGAGCATTCAAGAAGAAGGAGAACCCGAACAAGAAGAAGAAGAAGCGGATGGCGACTCCTCTCTTCTCGGAATTCGATTCCGTTACTTCATTGGTTAGTTTCCTAATTTTTCTCTTGATCTTCTAAGTTGTGCCCATAGAGAATCTAGTAGTTCTCGTCGGCGCAAAACTCATGACTTTGCGAAGTCATCCCGAAGAGAACTCGGGGTGGACGCGAATAGAGGCGGAGCTTCTAAGGGACGCTACGGTTGGATCTCGTCCCTTTTCTTCGAGTTACGAAAGGTATAAAGTAAATTAGTTTACTTTTCTGCAATGTTTTATTTTATGATTATGTCGAAACACCATAAGGTTGCATGCTAGATACGAAGTTAAAATAATTTAGGAAATTATTTTATGCAAATTCTTCCGCTGCACGTAAAAATTTAAAATTTTACGAACTCGTATCCTTGTCAACATGCACCCGGTCCCAACATGGGGAAATCGTCGTCTACATGGGCAATGCTACGGAGGTAGCAGGAGTCAGAGTGGGAGATTTTTATTTATCTTTTGAGAGGAATAAAATGTTAGTTTTGAGAAATTGCTTATATGTACCCTCTTTTAGAAAGAACTTAGTATTAGTTTCTAAATTAATAAAGGATGGATATTCTATTGCTTTTAATAATAGAGTTGTTATAAAGAGAAATAGAGAGATTATCTGTTCGGGTACTACGATAGGCAATTTGTACACTCTAGAAGCAATACCTCTCACAATGCAATTAGAGGCCAATAGCTCATCATCTAACCTAAATAAGAGAAAGGAACCTTCTAAAATGAACCATACATATCTTTGGCACCTTTGGATTGGTCCCTTGGGTTCATTGGTTGTAGAAGACTTCCCGACCTGTGAGTCTTGCTTGAAAGGTAAGATGACCAAGAGGCTTTTCAAGGCTAAGGTGTATAGGGCCAAAGATGTGTTAGAACTAGTTCATTCTGATTTATGTGGTCCTATATCCATCCAGGCTAGAGGTGGCTTGGAATACTTCATCACTTTCATTGACGATTATTCAAGGTATGGATACATTTACCTGATACACCGTAAGTCTGAATGCTTTGATAAGTTCATAGAATTCAAGGCTGATGTGGAGAAACATCGAGGTAAAAGTATCAAGACACTACGATCAGATCGTGGTGCCGAATACCTCTTGGGAGAGTTTAGGACCTACTTATTAGAGGCTGGGATTCAATCCCAGTTGACTGCACCCGGTACGCCCCAACAGAACGGTGTGGAAAAAATAAGGAATAGGACTCTTATGGAGATGGTTAGGTCAATGATGAGCACTCTGAGATTGCCAGATTCGTTCTAGGGATATGCTCTGGAAACGGCAGCGTACATACTGAACTTGGTACCATCTAAGTCAGTCCTTTCTACCGCCACAAAACTGTGGACCAGGCAAAAGCCTATCTAGGACATGTTTGGATTTGGAGTAGTCTAGAACATGTGCTAAAGGGAGATACTGATAAGTTGGAATCTCGTACAGAAGTACATCTGTTCATAGGCTATCCTAGAGGGGCGTAAGGTGATCTGTTCTATAGTCCTAAGGATCAGAAGGTAATCGTTAGCACGTATGCCAGATTCTTAGAAGAAAACTATGTGATGAACCACAAGCCCAGGAGAAGACTTGTGCTTGAAGAATTAAGAGGGGGCGTTCCGACCTTAGCACCAACTGTACAAGAGGATACTCCACAAGTCATTGCACCGCGTGTCATAGAAGATACACAGGTGGTACCTCATCGCAGTGGGAGGGTTGTGAGACAACCTGAAAGGTTCATGTTTTTGGAGAGTCTTCGAACTTGGTCCCTGGTGAACATGAACCAGATCCCTGGACCTATGACGAGACCCTCCAAGATAAGGATGCAGATTCTTGGCAAAGAGCGATGAATTCTGAAATAGAATCTATGGATTCTAATCATGTCTGGGAGCTAGTAGAACCACCCAATGGTGTAAAAGTCATTGGATGCAAGTGGATCTACAAGAGAAAGAGAGGATCAGACGGGAAGGTTGAGACCTTCAAAGCTAGGCTTGTTGCGAAAGGGTATACTTAGAAAGAGGCATCGATTATGAGGAGACCTTTTCGCCGGTAGTCATGGTTAAGTCTATCCGGATTCTCTTATCTATTGCCGCTCATATGGACTATGAGGGTTGGCAAATGGACGTCAATATAGCTTTCCTTAATAGAAGTTTTGAGGAGACCATCTACATGAAGCAACAAGAAAGGTTCATTGAGAAGGGCAAAGAGCATCTTGTGTGCAAGCTTAATCGGTCCATATATGGATTAAAGCAAGCTTCGCGATCTTAGAACATCCACTTTGATGAAGTAATCCAGTCATATGGATTTATTCAAAGTCTGGATGAATCATGTGTACATAAGAGATGTGACAGAAACGTAGTGGTGTTTCTTGTACTTTATGTAGATGACATTTTGTTAATTGGCAACAATCTCAAAGTGTTATCAACGTAAGGGTATGGTTGTCCAAACAATTCGTTATAAAGGACTTAGGAGAAGTGGGACACATCCTTGGGATCAAGGTCATAAGGGATCGCTAGAAAAGGATGTTGTGCTTATCCCAAGCTTCATACATAGACACCATCCTAGCTCGTTTTTACATGGAAAACTCCAAGAAAGGTTTTCTACTTTTCAAACATCGAGATCCTCTATCTAAGGAGATGTGCCCGAAAATATTAAAGGAGATAGAGGAAATGAACGCAGTTCCTTATGCATCGGTTGTAGGAAGCCTTATGTATGCTATGTTGTGCACGAGACCAGATATCCGCTTTGTCGTAGGTATGGTCAGAAGATATCAAAGTAACCATCAAAAGGGGCATTGGACTGTGGTAAAACATATATTGAAATACTTGAGACGGACTAGGGATTATATGCTGGTTTACCAGGCAGACCAATTAGTCCCTGTGGGTTATACGGATTCGGATTTCCAGTCAGACAAGGACAAGAGTAAGTCTACCTCAGGGTTTGTGTTTACTTTAGGAGGTGGAGCCATAGTATGGAGGAGTGTCAAGTAGAAATGCGTGGCGGACTCCACCATGGATGCTGAGTATGTGGCAGCCTCAAAGGCAGCTACAGAAGCTGTATGGCTCAGGAAATTTATCATAGACTTGGATGTGATTCCTGGTTTGCCCAGATCTATCACAATCTATTGTGATAACAGTGGGGCAGTTGCAAACTGGAAGGAACCTTGAGCCCATAAGGCGAGTAAACACATAGAGCACAAGTACCACCTGATACAAGAAATCGTAGAGCGAGGAGAAGTAGCTGTCGCCAATATTGCATCGGTGGACAACCTGGTGGATCCATTCACTAAGGCTCTTCCGGCAAGAGCTTTTGATCGGCATGTGGAGGGTATGGGAGTTAGATGTATGACAGTATGAGGACACACAGACTTTGAGTATAAGTGAGAGATTGTTAGATGTGTATACTAAAAGACTTGTCTTTTTATATATATGATCATCTACATTTTGAAAAAGAATCACAACAACACAGATGTGTATTTATATTAGTATATGCATAAAAGTCTGATACTTTGCATGGTAGATAATATGGTATGTGGTGACACACAAAAGATCATATTATCAGTCCATGCATAGTATAAGTAGAGGCTCACAACCGAGATGGAGTTGGACAAACCATCGGGATGGTTGTACTGTAATTAGGTGTGGTTTGTCTTGACCATAGAATTACACTAGGTGTGCTTTGTGTGCATTAAGCAGGACCAAAACTAGAGGTCATCCAACTTGTATTGATTAACAATTGGATTGGACCTGGTTATTATGGAGAACAATCCCTAAATCCCGATATAATAACGGGCACGCATAGTTAATATTTTATTTCTTTGATTTATCAATGGGTGAAATTTATTCTACTAAATCGATAGGCCCAGTAAGTTGAGAAATAATATTAATTATATGGTGTGTCATTGATTATTAACGGAATCCGTATCCTAGTGAGTCGGGATAATGATACCCCCTTGATGAGCTCATAAGGTTAATCATGTTAAACCCTGCAGGTGGATTTGATCCAACTGATGATAAGGTTGAGTGGTACTAGTCAAGGAGCTAGAAGTTGATTAATTAAAATTGTCAGTAATTTCAATTAATCGATGGGCATTCGATATCATAAACATGGGGGGATGGATGTACACATAATAGGTGGAGCCCATATGACAATATGGGGGTTGGTGAGGATGTTCAATGGAGATCCTTTAGTGGAATGGATCTTCATTAATGGATTGGTTTTAGATCCATTAGTGGGCCAAGACCCAATTCCTCCTCATGGTCCCTACCTTAGCCCTATATATACCCCATGGGATCAAGAAACCAAGGGAGTCCAATTATTGATCACACCCTTGGGTTTTCTCTCTTCTCTCTCAATCTTTCTCTCTCCTAGGGCTTGTGGGCGCCGGTTTGATGAACGGAAAGAAATGGCCGAATAGAAGCAAGGAAGGAGTGATTCCAGTCATCTCTTTTTCTTCTTCTCTCCACCAATCCCTTCTCATCACCTATGTAGTGATTGTCGCCGGAAACAAGCAAGGAGGAGGAAGAGAATCGGCGACAACCACCTTGCGCCGCCGATTGATTGGGTTGAGGGAACCGGCAAGTTTTGGAGGCAAGAAAAGATATTTCCTTTCTCCTTTTCTTCTTCATCTTCTTCCTCAAGTCCCTCTTTGGTGCTTCTTGGTGGGCGGTGGGACTTGGTGTCCTTGGAGGGCCAGCGGCGTAAGCTTGAAGGGGAGAGGAGGTGTCGGCGATAACCCTAAAAGCTAGGGTTGTGTTGGCATGTGAAGAAGGCGGTTAATTGGTGACCCTTGGTGATTCCGGTTCGCGGTAGCTCGTCGTCCACACGACGTCCAGGAGGGAAGGGACATAACATAGAAGGCTACGAGGTAAAGAAAGGTATAATTTTCTTCCTTGGCTCCTTGTTGTTCTTATCATTTCATGTGGATGTTAATTGATTATTATTGTTTTGATTATTTGTTAATCATTGATAATAATTAATTAATTGGACCTCGATAATAAACACAATAACCGGTGATCCACTCGTCATCTTTTCCGCAGTCGAACAGTTAGGCAAATTACAAGGCTTGATCCTTGAGATTGGCCAAGTTATAATTTGAACCGTTCGATACGATGACGAGATGACCGTTGGGAGATCGGTCTCCATTCAGATTAATTTTTAATCCGTGGACATGGAGAGGTCTCTCAAAGACGACCAAGTATTCACTTAGAAAGCCTGCCAAGCCATACCCATCAAATAGATCTGTTCAAAACTTTGAATATGGAATTCAAAGGGATCAAATAGCAAATGATACGCTAAATCGTATAACTATAATGAAATATATAATCAAACAATATTGATCTGTGCATTCTACTACTAATTTTTCACCCTTTGAAATGTTATGGGTTCAATCCCTTGACTCCTTTGGATTTGTCACTTTTGCCTATCTCTGAGCGTGCTAGTTTTAATGGTACAAGGAAAGATAACTTTGTGAGGCAAATGAATGAGAAAGTTAAGTTGCAAATTGAAAGGAGGACCAAACAATTTGCTACGCAAGCCAATAAGGGATGAAAGAAAGTGATCTTTGAACCTAGAGATTGGGTTTGGGTTCTTATGAGAAAGGTAAGATTTCCTGCTAAATGTTATACTATGTTACATCCATTAGGCGATGGATCATTTCAAGTCATCATTCAAATCAACGATAATGCTTACAAGCTTGACTTACCAGATGAGTATAATGTGAGTTCTACATTTAATGTTTCTGATCATTCTCCCTTTGATGTAAATCATCAAGATTCAAGGAAGAATGCTTTTGAGGAGAGGGGAATGATGGAGTTAAAGAAGTGAACTGGTTGCCCAACAAGCTAACGATATGGATCATGCCCAACCATTAATAGAGCCACAATTACCAGGGCTAATGCTATAAATATGAAGGAGATGTGAACACCAAAGCTACAATTTTAGGAGGATTTACCAAGAGAAAGACATGAGATATCTTCTCATTAGGTTCACATCAGTTATCCTTACGGAGCAGTGGATATATGGTATAAAGAGTAAGGATCATTCAAGGTGAAAAGCAAAGACTTAAAAGATATTTTTTAGGAATGCAATTGAAAAAGTTGAAGGGCACCCACCACCTTACCCTTGCTCTAAACCTTTGTCCACTAGATAATCACTTCTTGGGATGCAATCCAAAGGTTTTTTTTGTTTTCTTTTCTTGTTTTGATCTTTATTATTTTATTTAACTTGAGTTTATTTTGTTTTCAGATTTTTCTGACCTCCACAAGCTTATCGTTGAACTTTTCCACGGGCAGGGAGGCAAAGGGGAGGAAGAGAAGCTGAAGCAGGGTCGTGTGAAGCTGGTCAGTGGTAAATCTTGACACAGTTGTGCCTTTGACGCATGGCCAAAAAAGCTGAAAGAAACACGGCATGGTCGTGTCATTTTGACATAGCTATACTCCTCTATTCGAGAGACACATGACATGGCCATGTCAACAAGACACATTATGTTGGCCTTCTCGCCCAACCCATGGCCGACACGACCATGTGGCGTGAGGGCCTATCTCTTCCCTCGTCATCTTCCTCCTTCTCCAAAAGCTTCCAATCTTGTTCCCCATTCAAGATCTCTTCTTCTTGAAAAAGATCCACCTCTCGAAAGCCTAGATCTACTCTCTCTCACCTTTCGACGACAATATCTCTCCCTCAAATCTTCTTTTTTTCTCAAGTTCTTCTCCTCTTTTCTCAAGATCTCCTCACCTTCTTCCATGAAGCCTTCTTCATCCTTCTTGGATCATTCTTCTTTGATCTCAAATGATCTCTTTTTCCCCCTAAACATGTGATAATGTCTAACATCTTGAAAAAGTTTTGTCGGAGTGGCAGATCTAGCAAGGAGGTGATGATCCAAGTAAAGACAAGGGGAAGGCGGTTGAAAAAGCTAAGGCGGTATGCTAGGGAAATAAGATAACAGGCGACAAAGGTGACAGGAACTATTATGGCATTATTTTTATTATGAATGATCAAAAATCCAGATTTGAGACTCTTGCATGCCGTAAGCTTGCTTGCACTCCTTACTGAGATCGTTATACAATAGACATATTAGGAATTAAGGACGATATTGATTGGATGCTTGATAATATAGGTTGGAAAGGACTCACGAACATTAGCTACCCTACCTAACCTAGAATTGCCTTATAGTTCTTTAGTTCTATAGAGACCCACTTCAATTCATGTGGAACGGATTTGGGGAAAATAACTTTCCAACTGATGAATATTGACTATGAGTGGACTCTTATAATTGCAATATTTGTTTCGGTTTACCTACTAGATGTTCACGTAATTTTGCTGACACCTTCGACAATGAGTAATTTTGGGAAGATATTATTATATCTAATGAACCTTATGACCCATCACAATCGAAAGCATCATCACTCCAAAACTCAATCTTTCGTTACATACACCGTATTATGTGTTGGAAGAGCAGAAAGTGATGGTGTAGTGAAAAAGATAGAGCATGCTATTTATGGGTGATGTTAAATAATGTTTACTTTAATTCAGGGTTCTACGTTTTACAAACCAGAAATGCTTCTTCGGGGACTATAGTTTTTGAGGGTTTGATAAGTCACATCGTTGTAATTTTGGGTTATGAATTTACATGGAAACCTAAATTAACATTGATACATGTAATTCGAGTATGGGATCAATCCATTCTGGGGCCCCCTTCTAGTGCATTTCGGACGATATAAGGTGCTGCCGGAAGTGGAGTAAGCAAGGAAGCTACTCTTTTGTCGGATTGATTGATTGATCATTCCTCGTGCCTGGGAGTTGAAGCGCTAATTCCGCATCCCACAGGAAATCCACTGCTCTGAAGAAGCTGCTGAGGAAGACCCTAGTCACCAGACTCCGAATCAGCCCTTCGCTCTCATCAGAAGCTATCATCCCTTCTACCCTAAGTAAAAGAGAATCAATGGTACCGGAGTCATGAGAGAGGCTATAGCTTTTTAGAAATAATGGATTTCCTCTGCCCTTAGCAAATCTTGAGCGAACAACAATTACAAACCAAGAAAACTTAATCATTAAGGATGCCCCAATTTTGACCTTGCACCGCTCCAGTAGATCGTCCTAAATCCTCATCTCATAGACCTACTATCTCCCATACATCAGAGCACCCCCAATATCTATGCCTGCTAGTCATTCTTTCCCCTATGGCGACAATAGGTGCCTGAGTTCTGATTTTTCTAAATTCCATTCTTCATTGGATGCTCTGCATAAAGAGCATGAATCCTTCCAACAAATTTTGGAGGGACAGATAACTCTATCTCAAGAGCAATTCAAGGAAGTTCGGAAACACATGAGGAGGAGAGAAAATTTTCAATGTCAAGTCTTAGAATTTATTGATGAGCAGTACATAGAGTGAGATAAAATGAGGAACTAAATGTTGGCGGTGGAAGCACTAGCTAATTGAACCTGAGTTTTGATATTGACAAAGGTTCAAAGTTATTAAACTCAGTGTGCAGGGAAGTCCTAGAAGATGGTAGGCACTTGTCGTGGTGATTAGGCAAAGATGACTTATTTAGGGAGATCAGGCACTAGGTCCTAGTCATGGTGACTAGACAAAGAAGACTGTTGGGTATGGGTTGCGAGCTTCCTAAGCGAATACATGGTCGTCCTTGAGAAACCACTCCATGTCTATGGATTAAAAAATAATCTGAATGGAGACCCGTCCCCCAAACGACCATTTCGTCATCGTATAGATCGGTTCAAATTACAACTTGGCCAATCTCAAAGATCGAGTCTTGTAATTTGCCTAACCGTTCGACCGCGGAAAGGATGACGAGTGGATCGCCGATTTTTGTGTTTATTATCGGGGTCCAATTAATTAATTATTAACCATGATTATCAAATAATCAAAATAATAATAATTAATTAACACATCCACATGAAATGTTAAAATAACAATGAAGAGCCAAGAGAGAAATATGTTGGATCGAGAGAACCGATAGAGGGGGGTGAATATCGGAAAACGTTCGGATTTAATATGAGAGAAATTGCACAGCGGAAATTAAAACCAACACACGAACACAAGTGGTTTTACTTGGTTCGGAGCCTAGGTCGACTCCTACTCCAAGGCCCACGATCGTTGATCGTTTACTTTGGGCAATTCTATATGAGGCGCAAAAGCAATTTACAAAGATTGATTACAGAATAAGTGCAGTAAATTAAAAATCAACTCTTCTTTACCGACGTCCGGAGTAGATGGTATTTTCGGAGCAGTTGGACGTCGTCGGCGCTTGTATCTCGAGTCAGGAGGTTTCTGGAGCAGAGCGCGGGAACGGAAGAGCGTGAATGCGTTGAAAAACTTGGATGTTCTGAAGCCTTGGTTCGAGGGCCTTTTTATAGGCCCTGGGGGCGCCCGGAACGTCGGGGGCGCCCCCCACGTGTCAGTCGATCCGCCTCGGTCTCGGTCAGCTCTGATCCCTCAAAAATCGGGATCAAGCTTTGACAGGGGCGCCCTGATCGCTGGGGGCGCCCGGGTTGACCGGGTCAGCTCTCTTATCCACTGGCTTCGAGGGGAGCTGCTTCGGTACTTGGCGCTGGGGGCGCCCGGGACGCTAGGGGCGCCCGGGAGCAGCGGGGGCGCCCGGAGCACGGGGGCGCCCCGCCCAGCAGCTGTTCGAAGCCTTCCTTACTTACATTATTTTGTATGCACCTTGGGGGCGCCCGGGACACTCCGGGCGCCCTACTCAGCCACTGCCTCACTCCTTTGAGGCTCTCTGAGCTGCAGACACTCATTCCTTTGGTCCTGCATCCAGGGTTAGTCCAAAACAACATAAAATAATAATGTGTTAGTTTATACAGCCTTAGCTGTCTTGGTTCTGACTTTGGGCCTCCAAAATGGAGCTCTAGGTCGAACCGACGCCTACTGTTCCCTCGACGGGGAACGCGTCCTCACCTACTCCTCTCGGGAGAATTTACATGATGCCAACCGTTCCTCTGGTTGGACTTTTGCCTCGCGGTCCTTGCCAGGTCTTGGATGCCGAGCTGTCCTTCGCCCGGTGCCTAGCATTCCTTCGCTAGGGCTTCAATCCCAGGCTGTACTTCGCCTGGCGCCTAGCAGTCCTTCGCTAGGGCTTTTTACCCTGGCATTCCTTCTCAGTGCCTAGCAGTCCTTCGCTAGGGCTTTTTACCCTGGCATTCCTTCGCCAGTGCCTAGCATTCCTTCGCTAGGGCTTTTTGCCCTGGCATTCCTTCGCAGTGCCTAGCAGTCCTTCGCTAGGCTTTTTACTCTGCACACTAGAGTGACATGTTAGATAACAAGTAAGACTTAACTTTTGAACCCTGTTGCCATTATCAAAACACAGGTTTGACTTGGGTGCTTTCTGCACCAACAATCTCCCCCTTTTTGATTTATGGCAACCCTAGTTCAAAAAGTTAAGTTTAATCAAAGCATGTAAAAACATTTTGTTCCCTCCCCCTGGAAGGACTCTCCTCCTAGATTTTTTAAAAATTCGTGGGGTTCTAAGTTTAAGGAAAATTTTTTTTACTTAGAGTTATTTTCAACAGAAGGCTTTTGTATTTTCAAAAATGATTTTTGCACTTTTGAAAACTTAAGTTTAGGTACTTGGAAATCTTTTGACAACTTAATTTTTAAAAGTACATAGAAGAGTTTTTGGAAGCATGAGTTTAGAGTACTTACGAAATTTTGAAGCCTTAAGTTTTAAAGTACTCAAAAGTCTTTGAAAGCTTTAACTTAAGTACTTGGGAAAAAAACTTAAGTACTTAGTAAGATTTGAAAAATTTTAGTAAATTTTTGAGAAGCTTAAGTACTTAGAAATTTTGAAAAAGCTTAAGTACTTAGAGAATATTTGAAAGACTTAAGTACTTAGAAAATTTTGAAAAGCTTAAGTACTTAGAAAATTTTTGAAAAGCTTAAGTACTTTATTTGAAACTTGATAACTTTTGAATAAAGGATAGAGTTTTTTATGAAATTTTGAGCTAGAAAATTTTAGACTCTCTCCTTTTCTATCTCTCCCCCTTTGCCATATATAAAAAAAAATAGATAAATATAGCAGGAATTAAATTGCATAACGGAAATAAATTTCTTAAAGGAAAATATTTGCATGATTTTGCTGTACTGAACCAATTCATGATAAGACTTAAACCAAATCAGTTAATTTTCTCTTGTAGGGACCTGTCTAACCCATTTAGCTACTTACTAACTGTTATAAGCAGTAGTTTTCGCTAGGGTTAGTCAAGTTAAGTATTTCTGTTCAAGTTAGATTTTCTAAACTTGACACTTAAATTGATTGCTGTGTAAGTAGTATTTAGTGCCCCAATTACTGCAGATGCACTGACTTAAAGCATCTTGAATTAACGCAAAGACCTAAGCATCTCAACCCTTTCTAGGTTATCAATCAAAAGTACCCTAAGGTTCTTGTAAGATGCTGGCTTCTAAATCTATAGGTGCATGCAGTTCTAGGATTAGGGCCTAGGCTAAGTCCATTTGCGAAAAAGCCCTAGTTTTGAAAGGGGGTAGTTTTGAAATAAAACTAAGTCGAAAATTTTTTTTAAAAACTAATTTTGAAATTAAGTAAGACAGTTTTTCAAACTCTTTTAGAAACTGATTTTTAAATTAAGCAAAAAATCAAAAGTAGAGTTAATCTATTCTACAGAGCACAATCCTAGATCATATACTCAAGTTAAAACAGAATAGGTTAACTAGTCAAACAGAGGTACAGTAGCGTCAAACATAAGTCATGTTTTGGTTACTTAGTACAATGCAGAAATAATCTAACTATGAAGCAGGACCAGGGTGGTCAGATGGGTCAGGCTGCCATGAATCGAATCGTGCCATCATCTCAATGTATCGTGCATCAGCCACTTCTCGATCGGCTCTACGAGCGTCCATCTGCTCGATGTGATAGGCCTCGACCTCCTCTCGGAGACTGTGGATCTCCGTCTGTATCTGTGTGAGGCGCTGGTTGAGGGTCGGTGGTGCAGGCTCGTCTATGTGTGCTCGGGCTGCTGCTGCTATATCTCCAACGTCAACGTCTACCTCCTCATTTGAGTCGATCGGAGCCCCGGCCTGCTGTCGTCTCCAACTCAGAACCCCGGTGGCCGATACCTCTAGACCCGCTAACGAGAAGTTCCTAAATCCTATTTCGTCAAAGTCGGTCATGGCGGTTATTTCACCCACGGTAATGTCACGACCGTGGTGATGAAGGAGGGAAGTGATGATGTGGCAGAATGGAGTGCGCACTCGTCCCTGGGTCGTAACACTGGACGCATGCAGAATAGTATGAAACATGTGTAGTCCAATGTCAATGTCAAGGTGATGGACTAGGGCATACAGAAGAAAGGCATGAAAGGGTCGCATGGTCCCGAGATCTCTAGTGGAGAGTGGTAAGATACAGCGGACCAGGACTCTGTACAGGGCATAGTCCTGTGCCTGAAGGTCAACGGCTTGGAATCGTCTATTTGCGGGGAGTCTAGCTTCCCTATAGAAATAGGAGTGGATAGTGTCTAAGGTAATGTGAGAGTAGGGAGGATCAAATGGAGGATTCCTAGGTGGATAGCAGCAAAATGTGGACTGGGAGGGTCGCAGTCCAAGGAATCGGTTCAGCAAAGTAGGGGTGATAGACAGAGGTATCCCTTGAACAGTAGTGTGAAACATGAGATTATCTTGTCGAACTATGTTATTGTAGAATTCTGCACATAAGGATTCATTAATGGTATGAGTGCAGAAGACAAGATTATCTAACTGATAGAAGTTTATAATATTCATGGCTATGGGGCATGATTGGGTAAAGAAATGTCTATTAAGATAGCTTGTCTTGATAGGCTTGTAAATGGTTTGAGCAAACTTATTACATAATTCTAGAGTAGGGAACCTAGGGTCGGGACTTGGTTCGGCACCGGGGTTGGCCGGGTTTGGTCGACGTCTTCTAAGAGAAGGAATTTAAAAGAAGTATGAAGGTATTGCATTAAAATTAAAAATTAATTTAAATGCAATAAAAATTATACCGGGCAGCTCGGGGAGGCATGGTTGAGGACGAGAGCTTGCAAGGTCTCTTGATCTTCTTGTAAGGAAGGAAGGGTGGAAGGAAGTTGGTTTTTGGTGTGGGAAGAGAAGGGGATTCGGATTCCTTTTATAGGCATTACATTGGGGGCGCCCGGGAGCTCCCAGGCGCCCGGGACAGTGGTCACTGCTAAAGGCAGTGACTGCGACTGGATGGGGGCGCCCAGAGTGGCCCGGGCACCCTCGTCAGGTTGCTTTTGCAGCTTTTGCTGCATTGAGTGTGATGGGGGCGCCCGCGTGGTTCCGGGCGCCCTGGTCAAATGTTAGACTCAGCTTTTTGCCTCGAGAGAAGGAAAAAGCATGGTGGGGCGCCCGAGGAGTCACGGGCGCCCGGGACTGTAGCAAAAAGACAAGTTTTATGTCTTGTCATCGTTTAACCATGGTTTAATCGGTTTGATCATGGTTTGAATTGATTTGACTGCTTGACTTGTGGTTTGACTATTTTGGCCATGGTTTGACCATGTTGACCAAGGTTTGACCATGACCTTAACTATAGGATTAACTCATAATATAGGCATAAAAGAATTTACAATTGAGTCTTAATCTTACTGTCTCACCCAATCTAGGGTTTTCAATCACGTTAGCCTTATCGGTTTTGTGAGACAGGTTTTGATGAGTGAAATTATTTTTTTAAAAAAATTATTTATTTTGAAACCATTAAATTAATTTTTGAAAACAGTTAAGTTTATTTTGAAAGAGAATGTTTGAATCTATACTTAACTGAAAATTTGTGTTAGATTTGAATTTGACAAAGAATAATTTGAATTTGAAATTCAAAAATTGGCTTCAGGTCTTGGCGAGACACTAGGCCTTCTTTGGCCGTAGCCTTATTGGATCATCAACCCTTTCCTTGACAAAGCCTTTTAATGAAATTTCATTTTCAAAATTAATCTTTGAAAATTTCTGGTCTAACTAGTTTGAGTTTTGGATCGGTAGCTTCGGCTAGTTTCACCAGTCTAAAGAGACCAAGTATACTTGATCTTATTATAATTGGTTTCCCTAACGTACTATCATCTCACCTCCACCCAATACTATGTTGTCAAATTTCAGTTAAGTTTGTTCAGTCCTTATACTAACTATTTCTAAGCATGGTAAATTACAGAAATTTAAATAAACAATCAAACATGCAATTTGCAATCAAGAATTAAATTTTATCTAACAATAAATATAGTTTTCAGTTTGGCTCCCCCTGGACTAAAGCCACGATGATGGTTAGGCAAGATGTGAATCTTGTCCTTAGGGATCCAATACTGATTTGATCCAGTTGGTTTGTTCAGGCACAGTTTAGGTACCCATGCCTGAACTTTACTTCTGGACTGATTCAGTATAGCAAAGTAAGATCTTTGACTAGATTTGGTTCTATAGCCAAGTCCGGATCGATTTAGAACTGATTTCTGCTTTCCAAGAATCATGTCAAGACCCTTGGAACCAGATGTGAATCGTTCTAAAGCTGATCTAAGATCCTTAACCTGAGTTTTCAGGGAGGAGTTCTCCTTCTCAAGTTTTTCAACTTGAGTAGGAGTTCCTTCTTGATCCTTCTCGGTTAAGGGTTTAGAGTCAGCTCCCTCTTTCAGGAGTTTTACTTCCTGTCGGAGGGATTCGACTCGGAGTTTGGCTTTCGCCAAATCTTGAGAAAGATATGAAATAAGTTCATTTAATTGACTTCTATTGAAACCACTTACCTTGATTTTGCCATCTTCTGAAAAGGTTAGTCTGCCGTCGTCCTGTTCAGATTCTAACTTGGTCTCAACTTCTTCTGAGGCAGTCAGGGCTAGTAGGTTTGACTGGGATGCTTCTTCTTCTTCTTCTGAGGAAGATTCGTCCCAGGTTGCTTGGAGTGCTTTCTTTCTTCTTGTCTTCTTGGTCTCCTTTAGGTTTGGACACTCCGTCTTATAGTGGCCCTTCTTCTTGCACTCGTAGCAAGTCACGTTGGGCTTGTTTTTGTCATTTGTGGGTTCAGCTGGTTCGTCCTTTCTTCGGCTTGTTTTCCGTCTGTTGGTTTGGTTCTTCAATTCTTTATAGTAGCTTCGGGCCAATCGGACCAGCTTAGGTCGATCTCCTTCTTCATCTTCTGAGTCTGAGTCTGAGTTAGACTCGGGTTCAGGTTGAGGCTTCTTCTTGGTTGTTCTTCCAGTTTTACCTGCAATGAAGGCAATACCTTTCTCGGCCAAATTGCAGTTAGTCTGTTCATGAAGTTCTAATTCGGAAAATAATTCATCTAGTTTAATTTTTGAGAGATCCCTTGAAACTTTGTATGCATCTACCATAGATGCCCACAAGGTGTTTCTCGGGAAAGCATTTAGAGCATACCTTATTAGGTCACGGTTTTCTACCTTATGACCAATAGTGTGAAGACCGTTCATTAGTTCTTGAATCCGGGCATGAAGCTGAGCAGCTGTTTCGTTGTCGGCCATTTTGATGGTGTACAGCTTGTTCAGAAGCAGGTCTCTTTTGCTGATCCGAGTGTCTGATGTTCCTTCGTGCAGCTCGATCAGTTTTACCCACAGCTCCTTGGCACTGTTGAAGGGGCCCACCCGATTCAGCTCCTCTTTTGTTAAGTCGCATTGTAGGGTCTGTGTTGCCTTTGCATCGGCTTAGATTCTTCGTTTCAGAGCGGTGTCCCACTCTGTGTAGCTTTGAGGAACTCCTTCAGCATTTTTGGGTATCTCCAGTCCGGACTGGATGATTATCCACATGTCCACCTGAGTTTTCAGGTGGACCTCCATTCGACTTTTCCAGTAGGAAAAGTCTTCTCCACTGAAAAGTAGAGGTCTGGCTGTGCTGAATCCTTCTTGCATGGCCATTTAATCTGAAAAAAAATTACTAACAAAAAGAAATTCCCAAGACTTGGTCTTGGATTAGTAGTGCGGGATAAGGAAAATAAAATATCGAGGGGTGTTGCACCAACCTCGATTAACAAAAAAATTCGAACGAAAAATTTAGAAGAAATTAGAACGAGAAAAAGAAAATAAAAATCCGAAAAATTTTCAAACTAGTGGTTGCACCAAATTTGAACTTCCCCGCTCTGATACCACTTGTTGGATCGAGAGAACCGATAGAGGGGGGTGAATATCGGAAAACGTTCGGATTTAATATGAGAGAAATTGCACAGCGGAAATTAAAACCAACACACGAACACAAGTGGTTTTACTTGGTTCGGAGCCTAGGTCGACTCCTACTCCAAGGCCCACGATCGTTGATCGTTTACTTTGGGCAATTCTATATGAGGCGCAAAAGCAGTTTACAAAGATTGATTACAGAATAAGTGCAGTAAATTAAAAATCAACTCTTCTTTACCGACGTCCGGAGTAGATGGTATTTTCGGAGCAGTTGGACGTCGTCGGCGCTTGTATCTCGAGTCAGGAGGTTTCTGGAGCAGAGCGCGGGAACGGAAGAGCGTGAATGCGTTGAAAAACTTGAATGTTCTGAAGCCTTGGTTCGAGGGCCTTTTTATAGGCCCTGGGGGCGCCCGGAACGTCGGGGGCGCCCCCCCACGTGTCAGCCGATCCGCCTCGGTCTTGGTCAGCTCTGATCCCTCAAAAATCGGGATCAAGCTTTGACGGGGGCGCCCTGATCGCTGGGGGCGCCCGGGTTGACCGGGTCAGCTCTCTTATCCGCTGGCTTCGAGGGGAGCTGCTTCGGTACTTGGCGCTGGGGGCGCCCGGGAGCAGCGGGGGCGCCCGGGAGCACGGGGGCGCCCCGCCCAGCAGCTGTTCGAAGCCTTCCTTACTTACATTGTTTTGTATGCACCTTGGGGGCGCCCGGGACACTCCGGGCGCCCTACTCAGCCACTGCCTCACTCCTTTGAGGCTCTCTGAGCTGCAGACACTCGTTCCTTTGGTCCTGCATCCAGGGTTAGTCCAAAACAACATAAAATAATAATGTGTTAGTTTATACAGCCTTAGCTGTCTTGGTTCTGACTTTGGGCCTCCAAAATGGAGCCCTAGGTCGAACCGACGCCTACTGTTCCCTCGACGGGGAACGCGTCCTCACCTACTCCTCTCGGGAGAATTTACCTGATGCCAACCGTTCCTCTGGTTGGACTTTTGCCTCGCGGTCCTTCGCCAGGTCTTGGATGCCGAGCTGTCCTTCGCCCGGTGCCTAGCATTCCTTCGCTAGGGCTTCAATCCCAGGCTGTCCTTCGCCTGGCGCCTAGAAGTCCTTCGCTAGAGCTTTTTACCCTAGCATTCCTTCGCCAGTGGCTACCAATCCTTCGCTAGGGCTTTTTACCCTGGCATTCCTTCGCCAGTGCCTAGCATTCCTTCGCTAGGGCTTTTTGCCCTGGCATTCCTTCGCCAGTGCCTAGCAGTCCTTCGCTAGGGCTTTTTACTCTGCACACTAGAGTGACATGTTAGATAACAAGTAAGACTTAACTTTTGAACCCTGTTGCCATTATCAAAACACAGGTTTGACTTGGTTGCTTTCTGCACCAACAAAATATACCTCTCTTTACTAGTTAGTCTTTTACCTTATGTCCCTTCCCTCCCGGACGTCGTGTGGGCGATGAGCTACCAAGAACCGGAATCACCAAGGTGCTTCAAAATCACCTTTCTTCTTCATTCTAGCTTGCACCAACAAACCCTATCAATTAGGGTTTGCGCCAGTCACTTATCTCCTCCCTTTACTTGCGCCGTCGGCCTTCCAAGGTTAGCAAACCCGCCAGCCACGAGGATGCTCGAAGGAGGAAGATGAAGAAGATGATGAAGGAGAGAAAGGGGTTCCTTCTTGACCCAAAACTGGCTGTGAACACCTCCTTTCCCTAGCTTGCGGCGCCGCCGGTCACACCCCTATCCTCACTGCCTACCAGCCGTCGGCCACAACTTCTTCCACACCGCACACCACAAAAGGGAGAAGAGAGGTCTCCCTTTGTCTAGCAGTGGCGTCCCACCCTGTGGTTGAAGGAAGAAGAAGAAAGGGAGAAGGAGATGAACTCCTTCTCATTTGTCGTGACCTAGGAGAGAGAAGGGAGAGAGGGGAGAGGAGAGAAGCCTTGGGTTGATGATTAATTGAATAAACCTTGGTTTCTTGATTCCATGGGGTATATATAGGGCAAAGGTAGGGACCAAGAGGAGGAGTTGGGTCTTGGCCCACTAATGGATCTAAAATCGATCTATTCCACTAAAGGATCTCCATTGAACTTCCTCACCAACCCACATATTTTCATATGGGCTCCACTTATTATGAGTACATCCATCTCCCCGTGTTTAAGATATCGAATGTCCGTCAATTAATTTAACTTATTGACAATTTTAATTAATCAACTTCTTACTCCTTAACTAGTACCACTCAACCTTATCATCATGTCAGATTAAATCCACCTGTAGGGTATAACATGATGAACCTTATGAGCTCATCAAGGGGGCATCATTATCCCGACTCACCAGGACACGAATTCTGTCAATAATCAATGGCACACCATATAATTAATATTATTTCTCAACATACCAGGCATATCGATTTAGCAGAATAAATCTCGTCCATTGGTAAATCAAAGAAATAAAATATTAACTATATGTACCCGTTATTATATCGGGATTTAGAGATTATACTCCATAATAATCCAAGGTTCAATCCAATTATTAAGTCAGTACAAATTGGATGACCTCTGTTTTGGTCTTGCTCAATGCACACAAAGCACACTAGTGTAATTCTATGGTCAAGACAAACCACACCTAATTACACTATAATCATCCCGATAGTTTGTCCAACTCCATCTCGGTTGTGGGCCTCTACTTATACTATCCAAGGAACTGATAACATGATCTTCTGTGTGTCACCACACACTATGTTATCTATAATGCAAAGTATCCGACTTTTATGCATATACTAATATAAATACACATATGTGTTGTTGTGATTCTCTTTTCAAAATGTAGATGGTCATATATAAAAGAACAAGTCTTTTAGTATACATCTAACAAAGACCTGGTCAGAGAGATTGGGCATTAAATCCTGGTTGTTTGGAATGGGCAAAGAAGTCCTGGTAGGATAATTGGCCACGAAGACTAAGTCAGAGATTGGGCATCGAAGTCCTAGTCGAGGGGACCTGGAAGGAGTCTAGGCAGGTCGAGGATCATACGACTAGCGTTCTAGAAGTTAAGATCAAATGTTGAACAAAAGTCCAAACAAGTATTTGGCAAGAGGTGACTTCTCCTGAGAGTAAATGAGGGTGCGCTCCTCGCTTTGACCTAGCATTTCATTGAAATTCAAAGTTAGAATTAGACAGTCTGAGACTGTTAAATTGGATTTTATTTCATACTATACTTTGTTTCTCTAACCTTGTCAAAAAGATAAAGCTAAAGGATGGCTGGAAAAATGGCTCCAAGCACCAGAGCGGTTTAGGCCCCCTGACCGGTTCAACCCAGCCCTGCGAGTGGCTGAATTAGTGCACTCAAATTGTTCGGCCTATGTCATAGTCGAGGCTCCCGGAAGGCAGTCTAGGCTCCTGGACTCAGATAAACTTTGATCAGATAGAGTTTTCACTAAGTCTCGCCACGTTAGCACTACGGAGCTTCTAGGTAACTAGAACAACCTTTATAAGGAGCTTCGATCATAGCCTCGAACATCATGTCTATACGACTATCACTCTCAAGTGCCATTCTGAAAACTGCTCTCCCACGTTGTTACACTGCATCGACAATGTTGCACAAGCTTGAATATCTATGTTGTCAATATATATCAATGTCGCACAAGCTTGCAATGTCGCACAAGCTTGAATATCCATGTTGTTTCCAGAGCATATCCCCAGAACGAATCTAGCAACTCAGAGTAGCTCATCACTGACTTAACCATCTTCATAAGAGTCCTATTCCTTCTTTCTGCCACACCGTTCTGCTGGGGTGTGCTGGGTGCAGTCATCTGGGATTGAATCCCAGCCTCTGACAAGTAGGTCCTAAACTCTCCCAAGAGGTATTTGTCACCACGATCTGATAGTAGTGTCTTGATACTTTTACCTCAATGTTTCTCCACATCAGCCTTAAATTCTTTGAACTTATCAAAGCATTCAGACTTGTGGCGCATCAGGTAAATGTATCCATACCTTGAATAATCGTCAATAAAAGTGATGAATTTTTTAAAGCCACCTCTAGCCTGGATGGACATAGGACCACACAAGTTAGAATGAACTAGTTCTAACACATCTCTGGCCCTATACCCTTAGCCTTGATGGCCTCTTGGTCATCTTACCTTCCAAGCAAGACTCACAGGTTGGGAAGTCTTCCACCACCAATGAACTCAAGGGCCCATCGGCTATCAACCTCTGAATCCTACTAAGGTTAATTTGACCAAGTCTAAGGTGCCAAAGATATGTCTGGTTCATTTTAGAAGGTTCCTTTCTCTTATTTAGGTTAGATGATGAGCTATTGGCCTCTATTTGCATCGTGGGAGTTTTTGATTCTAGAGTGTACAAATTGCCTATCATAGTACTCGAACAGATAATCTCTCTATTTCTCTTTATATCAACTCTGTTACTAAAAGTAATAGAATATCCATCCTTTATTAATTTAGAAACTAATACTATGTCCTTTCTAAAAGAGGGTACATATAAGCAATCTCTCAAAACCAAAACTTTATTCCTGTCAAAAGATAAATAAATGTCTCCCACTGCAACTGCTACCACCTCCGTAGGATTGCCCATGTAGACGACGATTTCCCCATTAGCTAGCCGTCGGGTTTCCTGGAACCCCTGCAGAGTATTGCAGACATGATCAGTGGCTCCCGTATCTATGCACCAGGTACTAGTAGATAGTACCGCTAAACATGTTTCAACGACTAAGCATAAAGAAATACCATGTCTTGACGACGGGGGCAGTTCGTCTTCCAGTGTCCAGTTTGCTTATATATGAAGCACTTGTTGATAGGATGTATACTAAAAGCTTTGCTTTTGGTTAAAGTACATATACATTTTAAAAGAGAATCATAAAATCACACAGTGCATATTTATATTAGTACATATTTAAAGATATTCTATTGTTTTTATTGTTAAAAGTGAAACAGAAGGATTATCTATTAAAGTACATAGATAGGAAATTGGTTCATTTTAAAACCAAAAGCTCCCATGATGCAATTAGAAGTTTAAAAGCTTATCATCTAACCAAAGTAAGAGAAAGGTTCCTTCCGAGATGAACCAAACATATCATTAGGCTCTAAGGTTTGATCTTGTTAACCTTTAGTGGGATTCAAAGGTTGATAGCCAATGGGCTCTTGGGTTCATTGGCGGTGGAAGACTAGACTTCCTTAAAATCTTTGAATCTTACTAGAAAGGTGACAAGACCAAGAGGCTTTTCTAAGCCAAGGGGCATAGAGCCAAACGTATGTAGGAGTTGGTTCATCCTGATACGTTTAGGTCCTTAGTCTATCCAGAATAGAGGTAGCCTTGAATACTTTGTTTATTTTATAAACAATTATTCAAAGGACAAAGTACATTTACTTGATGTACCGTAAGACTGAATACATTGATGTGATCAAAGAATTCAAGTCTGATGCGAAGAAACATCATAGTAAAAGTATGACAACATTAAGATTAGATCGTAGTGGCAAGTACCTCTTACGATAGTAGTAGGACATACTTATCAGATATTGGGAAACAATCCCAATTTACTGCACCTGGTATGCCCCAACAGATCGGAGCAGCATAGGGAAGGAAAAGGTCTCTTAAGGTAATGGTTAGGACAATGATAAGCTACTCTGAGATTAGCCAGTTTGGTTCAGGGGATATGCTCTAGATACAACAGTGTATGTGCTTGATACTATCTAGGTTAGTAGTCTCTAAACCCATAGAAATGTAGACTAAGCGAAAGCCTAGTCTAAGACATTTCAGATTTGGGTAGCTCAGCACATGTGCTGAAGAGAGATACTGATAAGTTGGAATCTAGTGTACCTGTTCGTAGGCTATCCTAAGGGAACATAAGGTGGTTTAATAATCCTATGGATCAGAGGATATTCGTTGGTACGAATGTCTGATTCTTAGAAAAGGACTATGTAATAAACCACATACCTATGAGTAGAATTATTCTTAAGTAACTGAGAAGGGGACATTCTAACCTTAGTACCAATTGTACAAGAGGGAATACCACAAGTCACTGCACCTCGTGTCACAGAAGATACACAGGAGATACCTTATCGCAGTGGGAGGGTTGTTAGGCAACCCATAGGTTTCATGTTCTTGGAGAGTCTTGGGACTAGGTCCTTGGTGAACATGAACCGGATCCCTAGACCTATGACGAGGATCATCCGCTTTGAAGAGATAAATCTAGTTATATGGATTTGTTCAAAGGACGGATAAGATTGTGTATATAAGTCATGTGACTGAAACGAAGTGATATTCTTATGCTATACGTAGATAATATTTTGTTGATTGGCAACAATAACGAAATACTATCAGGTGGCAAAAGGCGAATTGCTCGCCCCCAGCGCTCCCGCCAACCCATCCCAGGGCTATCAGACGTAAGGGTATGGTCGTCCAAACAATTATGAAGGACTTGGGAATAGTAAGACACATCCTTGGGGATCAACGATCTAAGGGATCTCCAGACAAGGATGATGTGCTTATCCCAAGCTTCATACAAGACACTGTCCTAACTCGTTTTAGCATGGAAACCTCCAAGAAAAGTTTTATACATTTCAAAAGTTGAGCTACTCTATCTAAGGTGATATGTTTAGATTATCAAAGGAGATGGAGCAGATAATGGCGGTTCCCTTAGCGTTGGCTATAGGAAGCCTCATGTATGCTAAAAATGAGACCAAATATCAGTTGTGCCATAGGCATGGTTAGCAGATATTGGAGTAACCCAGGTTAAGAAAATTGGATTGCGGTAAAAGCATATATTAGTACCTGAGAAGGACTAAGGATTATATGCTGGTTTACCAGGAAAGCCAATCTCCTATTGATTATATGGATATAGAATTCCAATTTGATGGGGGCAAATATAAGTATTCCTCGGGGATTTGTGTTTACTTTAAGGTGGTGGAACCATTGTATGGAAGAGTGTTGTGCAGTGGATGTGTGATGGACTCGACCATGGAAGTTGGATGGATGGTAGTCTCTTTAGACAACCAATAGAGTTACATGGTTCAGGAACCTCAAGATGGACTTCGATGTGATTCCTAGTTTACTCGGGGCTATCACATTTTGTTGTGATTAAAATGGTACAGTTGCAAACTCGAAGGAATCACGAGTCCATAAGGCAAGTAAACACATAGAGCGCAAGTACCACCCAGAAGAGAAATGGATGTTGTTGCCTAGATTACATCAGAGGATGACCAAGGGAGATCTTTTTCACTAAGGCCTTGGAAGCGAGAGATTTTAGGCATGTGATGGGTCAAGGAGTCAGATGTATGACATTTTGAAAACAGCGAAGTCATTATGTATAAGTGGGAGATTGTTAGGATGTATACTAAAAGTCTTGCTTTTGGTTAAAGTACATGTACATTTTAAAAGAGAATCGCAAAATCACACTGTGCATATTTATATTAGTATATGCACAAAATGTCTCATACTTTACGTTGTAGATAACATCGTGCGTGGTAACGCACAGAAGATCGTGTTATCAGTTCCTTGCAGAAGTATAAGAAAGAGACTCACAATCGAGATGGAATTGGACAAACCATCGGGATGTTTGTAGTGTAATTAGGTGTGGTTTGTCTTAACCATAGAATTACACTAGTGCACTTTGTGTGCATTGAGTAGGACCAAAAGAGAGGTCATCTAATTTTGTACTGACTTCATAAATTGGATTAGACCTTAGTTTATATTATGGAGTACAATCTCTAAATCCCAAAATAATAACGGGCACATGGATTTAATTAATTATTACTTTGATTTACCAATGGGCGAGATCTATTCTATTAGATCGATAGGCCCGGTAAGTTGAGTAATAATTTTATCTACATGGTGTGGAGTTGATTATTGATGGAATTCATGTCCTGGTGAGTCGGGATGATGATGCCCCCTTGATGAGCTTATAAGGATCATCATGTCAAATCTTGCAAGTGGACTATGATCCGACATGATGAAAAGGTTGAGTGGTACTAGTCAAGGATCAAGAGGATAATTAATTAAAATTGTTAGTATTTTAAATTAATTATCGGGCATTCGATATCTTAAACACGTGGAGATGGATGACTCATAATAGGTGGAGCCCATATAAAAAATGGGGGTTGGTGAGGAAGTTCACTGGGGATCCTTTAGTGGAATGGATCCTCATTAATGGATCTTGTTTGGATCCATTAGTGGGCCAAGACCCAACTCCTCCTCATGGTCCCTACCATAGCCCTATAAATACCCCATGGGAGTCATGATACAGGAGGCTAATTAATTGAGAATTAATCCAATTACCAAAACCCTAAACCTTCTCTCCCTCTCTTTCTCTCCTAGGTCACCGGCGCAAGGGAGAATGAGTTGCTTTCTCCTAATTCTCTTCCCCATCTCCTTCACAGGTCCTTGGCCGGAGTTCACAGGGAAAAGGAGAGGATCTTCTCTTCCTTTGATGATCGACGGCGACTGGAAGGTGGAGGAGAAGTGGCCGGCGGCAAGGATTGGGCGATGTCGGTAGCTACGTTGAAGAAGGACTCTAAGGAGGAGATGGATCATTCTCTTCTTCTCCTTTTCTTGTTCCTTGCTTGAGCATGCATAGGAGAAGGGAAAAGGAGTGGTCGCCGGAGAGGAATTCTCTTCCTCTTGCTCCAGCGGCAGCGGCAACTTTGGATTGGAGGAGGAAGAAGGAGCTCTTTCTCCACTCTTCTTCCGGTAATCCATCTTCATATCCTTCCTCTCGGTGGTGCCTTGTGGTCGGCAGTCCTTGGGAGCTTGAGGTGGTCGGCATCACAAGGAGGAGAGGTGGCTAGGTCACCGGCGCAAGGAAACCCTAGAATCTAGGGTTTTTGTGTTGGTGCAAAGAAGTGGATTGAAGAAGGTGATTAATTGCAAGCCGTGGTGACTCCACATCTTGATAGCTCATCGCGCACACCACGCCCGAGAGGGGAGTGTCATACGGTAGAAGACTGCGAGGTAAAAGGCGAGGTATACCTCTCTTTAGCTCCTTTTGTTTTCTTGGTTATTTGCTTTGATTATTCTTGTCATTCCATGTGTTTTAATTAATTATCATAGTTTAATTAATTACTAATTAATATTGATAATTAATTATGTCATGGACCCTGATAATAAACACAAAAATTGGCGATCCATTCATCGTCTTTTCCGCGGTCTTTTGATTCGGAAAGTTACAAGGCCTTAACTTTGATATTGGCTAAGTTGTGACATGAATTAATTGACACAATGACGAGACGGTCATTTGGGAGACGGGTCTCTATTCGGAATAAATTTTTAATCCGTAAACATAGAGAGGTCTCTCATGATCGACTTTGTGGTTGCTTAGGAAACCTGCCTAGCCATACCCTCGGTGTTAGTAGGAGCCCTAGAGCCAATTATGTGATGATTGACTAGGGACATTTTGTATCATATTCTATCATTAATAAAGGTATGTTTGGTTATTATACTTACTTTGTATTTGTGCCAAATAACTAAGTATAATAATGTCCTTGTGTAGTAGGTTCTTATCTACATCATATCAATTGGTTGAATCGATAATGAGATGATGTAGAGAACACTAAACTAAACTATTCCTAGTCGAGCATTAATATTCAAGGACAATATTAATGCATGGAGACTAGCATGTAGGTCAACTGATGACTTGAGCTCACAAGTCTTGGATATGTGATATCAAGTTGACACATGAGTATACATTGGAGAATGTGTACTGAATTGACCCACCATGAGAAAGTTTCATAGATTGTCATATTAGTGTCATAAACTTTCTCATGTGACTATTAGTATGAATAGTCCTTAGACCTGAAGTCACTACGGTTCCCTACATAAGGAGTTATGTACTTGGGTATCGTCAAACGTCACCCGTAACAGGGTGGACTATAAAGGCGATCACTGGGTATGTAATGAATTATGCGGAGGGATGTGAGTGATGTAGATGGGATCTATCCCTCCCATATGATGGGAGTGATATCTGTGGGCCCCTTGATCGAGTAGGACTACTAAAACACATGGCCATGCTCGAATGAGTCAATATGAGATATTGAGCTCATTTGTTTGAGTGAGTCTACTCGGGGATCAAGAAACACAAGATTGACTGAGGATGACAGGGTCTATGTCTCATTGGTCAATCTAGATATCAAGGATAGAAGGACAAGGTCATACATTATCATAGTCACGGAGGTTTAGTCGGATCTCGACTTTTCTTGTTACTTGGGTAACAATGATGCATTGCTAGATGTCGCTCATTGCTTATGTGCCTAAAGCGTTTAGGCACATTGCCAACGTCGTGAGAACCTATTGGGTCACACACTAAGGACATGATGCTTCGGGAAGCCCGAGTTGGGAACTCGGGAGATCTGAGCCCGAGTTAGGAACTCGGGAGGTCAGTTCGGGAGCTCGAGTTGCGAACTTAGGAGCGTGGGTCGGGGCTCGGCACTCGACAAACTGAGCTGGGAGCTCGGCGGACTGGGTCAGGGCTCGGCACTCGACAGACTGAGCTGGGAGCTCGACAGACTGGGTCAGGGCTCGGCACTCGGCAGACTGAGCTGGGAGCTCGGCAGACTGGGTCGGGGCTCGGCACTCGGCAAACTGAGCTGGGAGCTTGGCAAACTGGGTCGGAGCTCGGCACTCGGCAGACTGGGTCGGGAGCTCGTCACTCGGGAGACCTGGTCGGAAGCTCGAGTGGCCCGGTCGAGATTACAAGGGAAATTCATTAAAGTGTTTAATGAAGGGAAAAGAAAAGATTCTTTTCATGCATGGGAAAAAGATAAAGAGTCACATGAAAAGATGTGCTCTTTATTGGTATTAATGAAGGAAGCCAAAGAGACACAAACCTCTTCATATTTATGGGATGAGTATAAAAGAGGGCCTTGTGACTTTGGATGAGATCTTCTTTCCTTGGCTTCTTCCCTATCTTCTTTCCTCCCTCATCTTCCTCTTTTGGCCGAAACCCTATTGTAGGGTTCTTGGTGTTCTGTGAGTTACCTCATGTTACTAGCATAACTAAGGTAGTTCTCTCGAAGTTGAGAGATTTGCCCGTGTGGATATGAATAAAGGCACGGACACTTGAACGTGTAAGAGATCCAGCGCATCTTGGACGAGCAGGATAAGCAAAGGGCACGCTCCAAAGGTATACACTTTAGATAGATCTATTAGATAGATGAACTTTGTACAAGTTTTTCTTTCGCATGGATCGCTCGAGGGTTCTTGTTTCCGCTGCGTTTTTGTGTTTTGGTGCTGGGAGAACCCAACACTCGGTTGTTATGTTACAACCAACACTTGCCTCTCGGCTTCTTCACGCCAGTCCGAGGTCCCTGCGTTGCAGCTGCCTTCTTGTACCCACCTTGTTTCTTCTTCTTCCTGCCTTTCGGCATAGAAGTAGAAACCTTCTGAGTAATCGAGGCTTGCGAACTCTGACGAAAAAGGCCCTCTACCGCCTGGTGTTCTCCCAGTAGTTCCCCCAACATATATTCACGTTTGTTCATATTGTAGTTGAGCCGGAACTACTCAAAACTCCTAGGCAAAGATTGGAGTATAATATCGACCTGGGTTTCCTCGTCGATTTGTGCTCCAAGTACCTCAATCTCATTGAGGTGAGCCATCATCTTAAGGACATGATCCCTTACGGGTGTCCCTTCGACCATGGTAGTCGTCATCAAGCTCTTCCTCGCAACCTGCCTAGCGGCCCGACCCTGGTGCCCGAAGAGCTCCTTGAGGTTCTGCATCATATCATAAGCAGTGGGCATGACCTGATGTTGATGTTGCAATACATTCGACATAGATGCCAGAATGTAGCACTGCGCCATCTCATCTGGCTTGACCCACTTCTTAAAGCGCTCCCTCTGCTCTTCACTAGAGTTCTCGCTAGGCTTTTCAAGACATTCTTCGAAGAGCACATATTTGTACTCTTCAGCAGTATGGGCAATGTCTAGGTTTCTTTTCGAATCTATGTAATTGGGTCCAGTAAGCTTGTTTTCCATACGTATGGCCGCTAGTGGGTTAAAGGCCATTTTGAAAAACTACCTGAGAATCACAACAATCACAACTTTAGATTTCTAAAATAAATTGATTCCTCAAACAATAAATTTTTGAAATAAACCAACACCTCAAACACCGAGAATTCGCATGCCACAATGGTGTGACGTATACGAATTTCTACATTTGTAAGAGGAGGGCGTTTCCCTTGCATAGGCCTTCGACGTATACGAATTTCTACATTAGTGGATGGGTGTTTCCCTTGCTTAGGCCTTCGACGTACTGACCTTGGGGAGTTGGGAACCAAGTAAAAATCCGTGTGCATTCGGAGTTGTTACTTTTTCCGCTGCTACTAACTCTGTATCTAGAACGAACGATCGAAAGACAAGTTTCCCGAAGTTTTTAACGAGTCGATATTCACCCCCCCCCCCTCTATCGATGGCATCGGTCCCCACAAGTGGTATCAGAGCCTGGTCGCCAACGGAGCAAAGACGCCAAGAGTTGAGGGGCAGTCTAGGGGTGAATGAGGTATTTTTCTTTAATTATGGTAAACTTTAAATTTCATATTACATGTTTCAAGTGCAGGGAGAGAGAACACTATAAAAATCAGTGTCCTACTCGTAAGACTCGATCGTCACCACCGGCGGCAAAGGAGGTACCAGTACCAGGAGTCTGGAGGGTCAAGAGCCAGATCCGCTGCTTCAGATGCCAAAAGCTGGGACATTACAATAACCAGTGCCCAGACTGGAAAAAGGCTCAAACCACAACGCCAAAAATTGCGACTACGACGAAAGAGGTACGAACGATTAATTTTGGCAATAAGTGTCAAGTTTCCGCAAAAATAGAAAAAATTTCTTTTAAGGTAAATAATCCTTATGTTAATATCGCTGTTAAATTAGATTACCTACATAACAATTTAAATATCTTGCATGGTAAATTAGTAAGTGATGAATCTATATCAAAGTTAGACAATGCTAAAATATCAAATATTAACTCGTTAATTCATGATATTAATGCAATAATTTTTAGAATTAATTCTAATAATATTACCAATATTTCTGATAATATTAAGGATAATGATAATATTATTGATAATTCTGAAGATAGTTATAATTCTGAAATTAATTTAGAGGATATTAAAGATAATTCTGAGAATTTTAAAGATAATTTTGAGGATATTAATGATAATTCTGAGAATTTTAAAGATGATTTTGAGGATGCAAAGATAATTCTGAGGATATTGAAACTAAAACCTCTTTAGATAATGATTTAATTATCAATTTCTTGGATAATCTTGAAGATAATTATAAAACACTAACTAGTAGCCCTGAAAACTATTCTACCTACTATGAAGATGTAGAAGGATACTTTGATGATGAGGATGAGGAGGAAGATGAATTTTTTAGAATTAAGGCTAAAATTAATAAAGTCTACGAAAATTCAAACAAAGTAAAAGTGTTAGATAAACATAAAAAATTAAATGAAAAAGAAATTGCAGATGAGTCAGAGATTTTTGAATTAATAAAATTAATACAACTAGACCCAAAACTTAAAACTCAATTTAAATCTTAATTAATTTAATTTAATCATAATTAATTTAATCATTATTAAATCTTAATTAATTTAATCCAATTTAAATATTAATTAAATTAATCCTAATTAATTTAATCCTAATTAAATCTTAATTAATTTAATTAAATCATAATTAATTTAATCATAATTAAATCTTAATTAATTTAATCCAATTTAATCTTAACTAGTATAATACTCATGCAATGCACGGGAATCTTACACAATTCAAATAACATGTTTAGTGATAATATATATATGTCAATTTTTATTATTAAATGAAAAATTAATATGAAAAGTAATTTTATTTCATCATGGATTCATGCCAATATTAGATATAGTATTATTTTTTATAATATAAGATATTAATGGTGATCATAAATTTTATAAGGGTGGTGAATGTGGATGCGATCTAAAGTTTACTTTGCTTTGATAGGGGTGTGCCAGGCCTGTGCTATAGTGCAACACATAGGTGACACATAAAAACCCTAGTAGTAAGCTAATGTGATGGGTCATCTCCATATAAAAATTAATTTAATATCAAAATGGACCAATGACACACATATCAGATATTAAACTGATAAGAACAGATACTACACTTGATCTTAGCTAAAAGACCGAGAAAGGTATGAGTTGCTTTACCATTCTTTATCCATTTTTATAATTGCTCTATGTGTAATTCGCCATGGTAACTTCAGATGTGGGACTATCATTTTTCTTACATCAACTCAAGGGAAGCTAACGGCCTATCTATCTATTAATATCTATAAGATACAGTTTTACATGTAGACGTGGCATTCACAGAGAGCTTGGGATTCTCGCCTAAACTGAATATAAATTTTCTAAATAAAAAATTTATAATTAAAAATACAAATTCAAAAGAAAATATATAATTGCAAATCCTAAAAAAGAAAAATTCATATCTTAATCCAAAATTAAAATTTTAAAAAATAATTTATCGAAATCAAAAAAGATAATTCAAAAAATAATTTTGATGTAAGAAAAATAATAGTCCCACATCTTAAGTTACCAAGGCAAATTACACACAGAGCAATTATAAAAATGGACGAAGAACGATAAAACAACTCATATCTTTCTCGGCCTTTTGGCTAAGATCAAGTGTAGTATCTATTGTTATCATTTTTTTATGTCCTTTACTGTAATCATTATAACTTATTCAAAATTTTAATTTTGGAAATTTTAAAACTTGAAATTGTCTTTTTTGAATTTGATAATTATTTTAAAATTATAATTTTGGATTAAGATCTGAATTTTTCTTTTTAGGATTTGTAATTATATATTTTCTTTTGAATTTATATTTTTAATTATAAATTTTTTATTTAGAAAATTTATATTCGATTTAGGCGGGAATCCTAAGCTCCCTATGAATGTCACGTCTGCATACAAAACTATCTTTCATAGATAATAATAGATAGATAGATAGATAGATAGATTAATTTAATCCAATTTAAATCTTAATTAATTTAATTCTAATTAAACTTTAATCAATTTAATCCTAATTAAACCTTAATCAATTTAATCCTAATTAAATCTTAATTAACTTAATCCTAATTAAACCTTAATTAATTTAATTCAAATTAAACCTTAATTAATTTAATCATAATTAAAACTTAATTAATTTTTTACCTTAATTTAATCCTAATTAAATCTTAATTAAATTTTTTCCTCTTAATTTAATCCTTAATTATTTTAACTTTAATTAATCCTAATTAATTTAATCATAATCAAACTCCAATTAATTTAATCCTAATTTAACCTTAATTAATTTAATCCTCTAATTAATCCTAAAATAATTTTAATCCCAAATCGTAACAACTTAAATCTTAAATTATTTTAACCTAAATTAAATCTTAAATTATTTTAACCCAAAATTAAATCATAATAACCTAAACTCAAATTAAATAAAATCTTACCCAACTGCAACATCAATTTAATAATATTAAATATGTCAAAGTGGGTTGGCATATTCACAGGTTTACACGACATGTATCAAATCGAGAATTTGATACAATATTAGAAACTTAATTAAAAATGTCTTGACTTGATTGAATCATGCATAAATGTCATGCTCATGCATTTACTAATTTTTTTTATATATGTCATGACATTCATATTTAAATTTCTACATGATTTAGAACAGTTAATTAAAGATAAAAGACTTACTTAAAACTTGAACAACATAGTATTAGGTGGAGGTGAGATGATAGTACGTTAGGGAAGCCCTTCTAAAAATGTCAAGTAGGGTAAAGTGTACCTTACTTGGTCTGTTTAGTCTGGTAGAACTAGCCGAAGCTACCAATCCAAAACCTAAGTTAGTTAGACCAAAATTTCTCAAGAAGTAATTTGAAAATGAACTTTCGGTAAAAGGCTTTGTCAAGGAAAGGGTTGTTGATCCAATAAGGCTATGACCAAAGAAGGCTATTTGATAAATTTGAATCTAATGCAAGTTTTAATTAAATCTTAGATTTAACAGTAATTCAAAGAAAAATCATTCAAGCATTTCACAATACACCCACAAGACAACCATGCTTGCTTGTACTGAGACATTTAGAATGGGTGAGATGTTAAGGACAAATAAATTAAAAGATGCTTTTCAAAATTCTTAGGTTATTTTTCTAAAAATCTATTTTCAAAATAATGTTTCAACATAATAATGTTTTTATGGATTTCATGCTTACTTGATTGTTTATATATAATATACATTTTCAAAATTATAGCTCGAAAATTGTTTGACCTACACAATTAGACACAAGCCTTTTAGGTCAACACTGAAGTCCCTTAGGACACTTAGTTAGAGTCAGACGATGTCAAGTTCAAGGGGAGAGTTATTTTTTATTCAAAAATAAATCTTTTTCGAACATTCAAATTTCTTCAAAAACTTTATGCTTTACAAATCATTATCATATCAAAAACGTTTTCAAAAAATGTTTCAGAAACTTATTACATATTATTCTTTCGAAAACTGTGCCTTAAAAATTACAATCATTTCAAAATGTGTCTTCAAAAAATTCTCAAAAACTCAATTTATCAGTCAAACTATTCTTTTGAAAATTATGTCTTAACATTTCAAAATACATTGCAAGAATTGTGCTTATTACTCTTTTGATCTTGATAAACCTTAAAGACACATAAGGAGTCTTCTTCATGATCTACAAGAACTCCTAGTATTGTGTCAGATTTAGGGGGAGTCTAAGTCAAAAGAAATTAACTCTATTATTGTATTTTTTTTGTTTGAATCAAATCCTAAGACTCAGAGGGCGATCACTTGTAGTCAACAAGCTTCCGAGGATAGTGTCAAGTTTAGGGGGAGGTCAAACTAAAAGAATTATTGAACATTTCAAAAGAGTATGTTTTCACACACGATATTTTCAAAATCCTTTTGAAAACATAAGTATTTTCTCATCAAAATACTATCATTTTAAAGTCATTTCTTTTAAAATCACTTTATGAAGATAAATTATACTATCATTTTCAAAAATTTATTTTTTTGGATTATTTAATCTTTTTTTTGGAATCTATTTGAAATAACATTTGCTTGAATTTGAAGAATTTCTAGGACACTTAGGTAATATCCTTGTAGTTAACAAGGTTTCCTAGGATTGTGTCAAACTGGAAAAGAAACCAAGTCAAGTAAAATATCATATTTCAAAACAAAATTTTATTAAAAAGACTTTATCTTGCAAAAATATTTTAAGAGCAAAATATATTTCAAAATACTAATATTTGTTAAGTGCAAAAAAATTTTTTAAAGAACTAATACTTTTTAAATACATAAAATTTTTTCTATGTGAAAATTTTCTAAGCACAAAATTTTTCTAAGTGAAAATCTTTTCTAAGCATAAAAGTTTTCTAAGTGAAAATCTTTTCTAAGTGCAAATTTTTTGTGAAAGTTTGTTCTAGATGGAAATTTTTCTAAAAATATTTTCCAAGTGCACAATACTTTTTAAAGTACAATTTTTTGTTAAATTTAAGTAGTTAGTTTTTTTAACTAGTACTTAGTTTTTTAAAACAAAAAGAAGTTTTGAAATATCTTTTCAAAAGAATTATCCTATGTACTTTCAAAAGGAAAATAAATTTTGTTTTCATTGTTGGTGCAAGTTTTTTTCATTGATGTATGACAAAGGTGGAGAGAGAGCTTAAGTTAGAAATTTTTTTTCTCCGAAGTATTAAAGGTTAAATCAAAATATTTTTTCAAAGATCAAAACTTAGATCAAATTTTTTCCATTTTATCCCAAGGATCATAAACTTACATCAAAAAGGGGGAGATTGTTGGTGCAAGATGCATCAGTGATATCCTCCTCTAGTGTTTCAATGTTTAACAATATGCTTAAGTTAGTGATACACTAGATAAGGTAAGGGTGAGTCAAGAAATCTGTATCAAAGTGAAGAAAAGTCCTAGTTAACCTAGGCAATAAGTCCTAGTTTGAAGAATTGGGCACTAAGTCCTGATCATAGATTGGGCAATAAGTCCTGGCTGAGGGTTGGGCACCAAAGACCTGACCGAGGGTTGGCCAATAAGTCCTGGTCGTGGACTGGGCACGAAGTCCTGATTTAAGGAATTGGACAATAAGTCCTGGCCGAGGGCTGGGCACCAAAGTCCTGGTAAGTGAAGCTGGGCACTATGTCCTGGTGAGTGAAGCTGGGCAAAAGTTCTGGTCAGTGAAGTTGGGCAAAAGTCCAACCGGATGGGCCGGGTGGCAACCTTCTCCTGAAGGGAGTAGGCGAAAGGTGCATTCCCCAGGAAGGGAACATAAGCGTCGGTTCGACCTAGGGTTTCGCAGAAATCTGAAGTCAGAACCAAATCATTAAGGCTAAGAATATATATGTGCTTGTCTTGTTTTTGTATATTTTGTAGGTACCTAGAATTGGAGGCAAAGCAGGCAAACAAACACACAAAACAGCTGGAAGGCTGCTCCTGGGCACCTGAATGGATGCAGGCGCCCAAGAGCATTCAGGAGCCCTGGATGACAAGCGCCTGAATGAATCAGGCGCCCAAGAGCATTCAAGAGCCCTGGATGCCAGGCACCTGAATAAATCAGGCACCCAATAAGCTCTTGGGCACCCTGGATGAAGGTTTTATCAGCTTCACGAAGTTCGCGATTTGGATGGAATTTTGACCATAACTGAGGCGCCCCATAGCAACACAGGCACCCAATAAGAGGCTATATAAAGGGGTTCCACCCCTCATCTCAAAACATAAACGACGACATCATTCTAAGCATTCCGAGTGGTGACAAAGCACTAGAGATGAAGCTCTGTGACCAAGGAGGCTCCAGGGGGAAGTGCGCGGCACTTCAGGAGTTCCAGATCGGCCGAGTCTTCGACATTTCATTTGGTTTGATTTATTTTATGCAATTAATTTCCTTATCTTTTTTATTGTAAAACATGCACTGTAAGACGGATTTCTCCACCTCCGAAAAGTCCAAAAGGAGGCCATTAGTGGTCGGGCATTTCCCGTGCTTAGGCCTTGGACGTACTGACACTGGGTGGTTGGGAACCAAGTAAAAATCCGTGTGCATTCTGAGTTTTTACTTTTTCATTCTTTCTATTTTTCCGCTGCTACTAACTCTGTATCTAGAACGAACAATCGAAGTACAGTTTCCCAAAGCTTTTAATGAGTCGATATTCACCCCCCCTCTATCGACGGCACTGGTCCCCACCGATAGTATGTTTGGAAACTAGTCGTAGCTATCTCGCCATATCCTAGACTTGTTAGACCAGAGTTTTTCAAAAAGTGAATTAAAAGCATTTTTTCTTTAAAAGGCTTTGTCTAAGGAAAGAGTTGATGATCCAATAAGGCTTCGGCAAAGAAGGCCTCTGTGCCTCGCCAAGACCTAGAAGCCAATTATTGAAAAATTCTTTTAAGCTACTAGTTGATTAAACTCGAATCTAACTCAAGGTCAAGCAATCTATAAATTAAAATTGAGAAAAATTATTCAAGCATCTCACAACACACCCATAAGAAAACCGTGCTTGCTTGTATTGAGACAATTAGAATGGGTGAGATGTTAAGGATTAATTAATTGGCAAATGTCTTTGAAAATGTTTCAAAATCATTAGGATATTTTCTTAAAAATATTTTTCAAAATAATGATTAAACATAATAATGTTTTAATGAATTTCATACTTGATTGATTGCTTATCTATAAAATACTTTTTCAAAAATTTATATATCTTTTCAAAAATTATTTGACCTACACACATAGACACAAACCTTTTAGGTTAACACTAGAGTCCCTTAAGACACTTAGGTAGAAGTCCTTGTAGTTAACAAGGGTAGCCAGAAGGTGTCAGGTTCAGGGGGAGTTTTTTTCTTTTAAAAATTATTTTTCAAAATTTATTGTTTCAAAAATTATATCTTTTCAAAATACTTTGTTCTTTAAAAATCATCATCAATTCAAAATGCATTTCAAAAATATTTTTTTCAAAAGCTTATTATATCATTCAAAATATTTTTCAAAAATTATTTTCTTGAAAACTATAATATTACTTCAAAATACATTTCAAAAATATTCTAATTGTCTTTTAGATGAACTCTAAAGACACATAGGAAATATCCTTTATTATCTATAAGGATTCCTAAGATTGTGTCAGATTTTGGGGGAGTTCTACTCAAAAGAAATTGATTCTATTTTCTGATTACTTGTTGAAAAAATATTAGATAACTATTTTCATTTAAATCAAACCCTATGACTCAGAGGAAGATTAACTTGTGGTCAACAAGCTTCCTAGGACTGTGTCAGGTTTTGGGGGAGGTTCAGATCAAAAGAAAAATTAGAGGTTTCCAAAAGTATACACTATCTCTTCAAAAATATTTACTTTTGAAAATGTTATACTATCATTTTCCAAAACTTATTTCAAAAGTTCTTTTGCCTTTTGCAACATCGTTGAAAATAATTTTTACGTGAGTTTGGAAAATTTCTAGGGCACTTAGGAAAAGTTCCTTGTAGTTAATAAGGTTTCCTAGGATTGTGTCAGACTGAAAAAGAAACCAAATCAAGACAATTATTATGTTTTCAAAACAAAATTTTATTAAAAATATTCATTTATGGAAAATCCCTACATACATAGGAATTGTCTTGTGGTCAACAAGATTTCTAGGATTGTGTCAGATTTAGGGATGTTCATTTTTTAAAAAAAATTATACAGTCATATATTGTTGGTGCAATATTTTATAAAGTACTTAATGTCATTTAAAATTTTTTTTAAACAAGTACTTAATTTTTTTTTAAAAAAAAAGGAGAGTTTTAAAATTAGTTTCAAAGTATATATATATATATATTCAGTATTTTTCAAAAGGAGAAGAGAAATTATCTCAAAAAGGAAAAAGGCTTAAGTTACATTTTTTCCCAAAAATCTGATTGTTAGTGCAAATTATCTTTCATTTTTTTTGATGTGTGACAAAGGGGGAGAGAGGAGCTCAAGTTAGAGTTTTTTGACTTCTCCCAAGGATTAAACCTAGAACTAGAAAACCCAATCTAACTTAAGATATTGTCAAACATCAAAAAGGGGGAGATTGTTGGTGCAAGATGCATTAGTAATGAACAATCTTCCTCTAGGGTTTCAATATTTAACAATATACTTAAGTTAGCAACAATATATGTTAGACAAGGTAAGGGTTAGTCAAAGTGATCAAGGGTTAAACCAACAGGACCTTATGTTTGGTAGGGTAAACCCAGGTTGACAAAGGGTTAGCCAAACAGGATTTGATGTTTGGTAGAGTGAACTAGAACCCAGGGTTGGTTAGTTTGACCAAGGGAGTAAACCAAACCAGACTTGAGGTATGGAGTTATATTTATATAAAGATTGAGGAAGTCTAGTCAGGATTATGATGACTAGCAAAGGAGTGATTTTGATGAAAGAAATTCTGGTGAGTGAAGCCGGGTCCCAGCAAGGAAAGCTAGGGTGGACTAAGTTCTGGTGAGTGAAACTGAGCACTAAATCCTGGTGAGTGAAGTTGGGTCCTAGCGAGTGAAGCTAGGTTGATTAAGTCCTGGTGAGTAAACTGGGCACTAAATCCTGGTGAGTGAAGTTGGGTCATAGCGAGTGAAGCTAGGTTGGATTAATTCCTGGTGAGTGAAGTTGTGCACTAAATCCTGGTGAGTGAAGCTGGGTCCTAGCGAGTGAAGCTAGGTTGGACTAAGTCCTGGTGAGTGAAGCAGGGCACAAAGTCTTGGTTCGGGCGACTGAGCACTAAGTTCTGGTCGGGGATCGAGCAATGGAGTCTTTACCGAGCGAGGGTTGTCGGGCAGAAGTAGAGACGGGTCGTGGTCGAACGTCTCGAGATCCAAGTTCTCGGAGAATGAGCAAAAGTCCAGCCGGAGGTCCCGGTTTGCAAAGCTTTAGTCAAGCGGGGATTGCAAACAGAAGTAGAGATGGGTCGAGGTCGGACATCTTGAGATTCGGGTTCTCGGAGGCTAAGCAAAAGTCCAATCGGAGGTTCCGATTGGCAAATGCTAATTCTCTAGTGTGGAGTAGGTAAGGACGCGTTCCCCAGGAAAGGGAACATTAGGCGTCGGTTCGACCAAGGGTTTCGGGTGAAATCCAAAGTTAGAACCAATCTTTAAGGGTAAGATTATTTACATATTTGTCTTGTGGTTGTTGTCTTGCAGGTACCTGGAGTAGGAGGCAAGATAGGAAAGCAAACGTTGGAGAAAAAGCTGCCTGGGAAAGTAATCCAAGGCGCCTGTGTTGACAGGCTTCAAGGCGCCCTCAAGGGTCAGGCGCCCTACATCCCAGGTACCTGGGAAGGTCTAGGGCACCTAGGATGGTAGTTCTATCCCTACACGAAGATCGCGATTGTGGATCTGGTTTTGGCAGCCTATGAGGTGCCTCAGAGGCCTCTAGGGCGCCCTGGACATTGCTATATAAAGGGGTTTGACCCCTCAACTCAGGACATCACTTTTACATCATTCTAAGCATTCTCTGCAATTCAAAAGCGCTCATGTTGAAGCTCTAGACCAAGGAGGGTCAGGAAGAATCTTGCGGCGCTTCGGACTTCTAGAGTTGGCCGAGTTTTTGGTTTGCTTTTTATTTACAAGTTGTGTTTCAATTTTATTCCTTGCTTGTAAAACATACTGTAAGACGAGTATTCTCCGCCTCCAAAAATTTCAGAAAGGAGACCATTAGTGGACTCACGCCGAGTACATAGGCCTTGGACGTACTGACCCAGGGGGTCGGGAACCAAGTAAATAAATCCCGTGTGTCTTATTGTGCTGTTTGTTTTCATTCTTTATTATTCCGCTGCGTACTAACTCTTTGACTATAATGAAGAACGATGAATTTCTGATAAGATTTTTGAGTCGATATTCAACCCCCCCTCTATCGATGGCACCGAACCTACATTCCCAACCCTTTAACTGTTGGATCGAGAGAAACGATAGAGGGGGGTGAATATCGTAAATCATTTTTGGATTAAAAATAAGAGCATACGCAGCGGAAAATTAAATCACAACACAAAGACGCAAGCAGTTTTACTTGGTTCGGAGTCGCGGTCGGCTCCTACTCCAAGGCCCACGGTCGTTGACCGTTTACTGCGGGCAATTCTATATGTGCGCAAAACCAGTTTACAAATTGTATTACAGGAAATGGTATAGTAAACATAAAAGTGGCTCTTCGTTACCGACGTCCGGTGTAGATTGTATTTTCTGAGCAGAGGGACGTCGTCGGCGCTTATATCTCGAGTCGGGAGGTTTCCGGAGCAGAGCGCGGGAGTAGAAGAGCGTGAATGCGTTGGAAGAATTGATTGTTCAAAGCCTTGGGGTCGAGGGCCCTTTTATAGCCCCTGGGTGCGCCCGGAACGTCAGGGGCGCCCCACCACGTGTCAGCTGATCCGAGTTCCTCTCGGTCAGCTCTGATCCCTTCAATCACGGGATCAGGCTTTGACGGGGGCACCCGGGATGCTGGGGGCGCTCGGGTTGACTGGGTCACCTCTTATCCATTTGGCTTCGCTGGCTTCTGCTTCGTTAGCTTAAACTAGGGGCGCTCGGGACGCTGGGGGCGTCCGGGAGCATGGGGGGTGCCCGGGAGCACTGGGGCGCCCCGCCCATAAGCTGCCGAAGTACTTCTTTTGCTTCATCTATTTTGTGTTCACCTTGGGGGCGCCCGGGACACTCCGAGCGCCCTACTCAGCTGCTGCCTCACTCCTTTGAGGCTCTCTGAGCTGCAGACACTCGTTCCTTCGGTCCTGCATCCAGGGTTAGTCCAAAACAACATAAAGCAATAATATGTTAGTTTTATACAGCCTTAGCTGTCTTGGTTCTGACTTTGGGTCTCCCAAATGGAACCCTAGGTCGAACCGACGCCTACTGTTCCCTCGACGGGGAACGCGTCCTCACCTACTCCTCTCGGGAGAATTTACCTGATGCCAACCGGCTCCTCCGGTTGGACTTTTGCCCAGCAGTCCTTCGCTAGGTGCCTAGCTGTCCTTCGCCAGGTCTTCAGTACCAAGTCGTCCTTCGCCTGGTGCCTAGCATTCCTTCGCTAGGTCTTTGTATCCTGGCATTCCTTCACCAGGTGCCTAGCAGTCCTTCGCTAGGGCTTTGTATCCTGGCATTCCTTCGCCAGGTGCCTAGCAGTCCTTCGCTAGGGCTTTGAATCCTGGCATTCCTTCGCCAGGTGCCTAGCAGTCCTTTGCTAGGACTTTTCCTGCACACTTGAGTAACATATTAGATAAACATTATACCTTAACTTTTGAACCCTTTTGCCATTATCAAAACACAGGTTCGACTTGGGTGCTTTCTGCACCAACAATCACCCCCTTTTTGATGTATGGCAACTCTGGTTCAAAAAGTTAAGTTAATCAGAACAAGTAAACTGAAATTTTGTTTCCTCCCCCTGGAAGGAATCTCCCCCTAGATTTTTCAAAAGTTCGTGGGGTTTTTGAAAATATATTCTGAGTCTAAAGATGGATTTTACTTAGAATAATTTTCAACTTAAACTTTAAAGACATATTTTCCGAATTAATTTTGGTTGTGCACTTTTTTAAAAATTTATACTTGTAGAAAATTTAAGTTTAAATACTTAGATAAATTTGAAAACTTAAGTTTAAGTATTACGAGGATTTTGAAAACTTAAGTTTGAGTACTAAAGAAAATTTCAAAAATTTAAGTTTAAGTACTCAGAAAGTTTTTTGAAACTCAAGTTTAAAATACTTAGGAAAATTTGAAATGTTTAAGTTTTAAGTACTTAGGAAAATTTGAAAAAATTTTAGTTTTAAGTACTTAGGAAATTTTGAAAAATTTTAGTTTTAAGTACTTAGTAAAGATTGAAAACTTAAGTACTTTAGGAAAGATTGAAAACTTAAGTACTTTAGGAAAGATTGAAAACTTAAGTACTTAGGGAAGATTGAAAACTTAGGGTTAGGGAAGTTTGAAAACTTAAGTTTAAAGTACTAAGAAAGCTTTGAAAACTTTTAAGTACTTAGAAAACCTTAGTACTTTTGAAAAATAAATTAAGTACTTTTTGAATATAGAGTTTGAAATTTTAGAGAAAAAATTTTAAACTCTCCTTTCCTATCTCTCCCCCTTTGCCATATATCAAAAACAAAGAAGTATAGCAGAAACAGGATAATTAAATTGCATAAAAGAAAATAATAACTTGCATAATTCGCTGTACTGAATCAGTTCAGGATATGAATTAAACCAAATCAGTTTTAATTTTCTCTTTTAGGGTCCTGTCTAACCCAATTAGCTACTTACTAACTGCTATAAGCAGTAATTTTCGCTAGGGTTAGTCAAGTTAAGTGTTCTGTTCAAGTTAGATTTTCTAAACTTGACACTTAACTTGATTACTGTGTAAGTTGTATTTAGTGCCCCAATTACTGCAGATGCACTGACTTAAAGCATCTTGAATTAAGGCAAAGACCTAAGCATCTCAACCCATTCTAGGTTATCAATCAACAGTACCCTAAGGTGCTTGTGAGATGCTGGCTTCTAAATCTATAGGTGCATGCAGTTCTAGGGTTAGGGCCTAGGCTAAGTCCATTTGCGAAAAAACCCTAGTTTTGAAGGGGGTAGTTTTTTTAAAATAAAACTAAGTCAAAAAAATTATTTTTAAAACTTTTCAAAACTAAGTAAAAGCTGATTTTGAAAGCATTTTTTGAAAACTACTTTAAAAGTTGATTTTGAAATGAGTAAAGTAATAAGAAACCAAGAGTAGACTTAACCTATTCTACCAAGCATAATCCTAACTGCTGATCAACAAGTACTCATCTCCATAAGTCAGCTAGTCAATAGAGAGAATCAGCATAGTCATACAAGTCAAAACATGAGTCAACCCTACTGAGTAGGGGCAGTCATATAGTCACTAGTACAATGCTAATCAAATCTAGGAGGAGGGACCAGGATGATCAGAAGACCCTGGCTGCCAGGATCGGAATAGCTCCATCATCTCGTGATACTGTGTGTCTCTGGTCTCCCTTTCAGCTCTAAGGGCACTCATATAGTCAGTGTAATAGCCTAGATTTGTCTCCATATCTTCAGCATGGTTTGCCTCCGCTTCCTTCGGAGGCTCTGGACCTGTGTCTCTAGCCATGTCAGTCTCTCATAGAGTGTCGGTGGAGGTGGCTCGTCTATGTGTGCTTGAGCCTCTGCTGCCAAATCGGCGACATCAACTTCCACCTCTGCGTCTGAGTCGATCTGAGCTCCGGCTCGCTGTCGTCTCCAAGTCAAAACCCCGGTGGCCGATACCTCTATACCAGCTAAAGAGAAGTTCCTAAACCCTATCTCGTCAAAATCGGTCATCGCGGTTATTTCACCTACGGTAATGTCACGACCGTGGTGATGAAGGATGGAGGTGATGATGTGGCACAAGGGGGTGCGTACCCGACCCTGAGTCGTGACACTGGAGGCATATAAGATAGCGTGGAATATGTGAAGGCCAATGTCAATGTCTAGATGATGGATCAGGGCATACAGGAGGAAGGCATGAAAAGGTCGCATGGTCGCGACATCTCTAGTGGATAGTGGTAATATGCAGCGGACCAGGACTCTGTACAGGGCGTAGTCCTGGACCTGAAGGTCAACGGACTGAAATCGTCTAGCTACGGGGAGTCTAGCTTCCCTATAGAAGTAGGAGTGGAGAGTGTCTAGAGTAATGTGAGCGTAGGGAGCATCAAATGGAGGATCCCTAGGAGGATAGCAACAAAAGGTGGACTGGGAAGGTTATAGTCCAAGAAATCGATTTAATAAGGTAGGGGTGATTGACAAAGGTATCCCTTGGACAGTAGTGACAAACATGAGATCGTTTTGTCGAACTATGTTATTATAGAATTCTGCACATAAAGATGTGTTAATTGAATGAGTGTAGAACACTAGATTGTCTAGTTGATAAAAGTTGATAACATTCATGGCTAAAGGACAAGATTGGGTGAAGAAGTGTCTATTTAGATAGCTAGTTTTGATAGGCTTATAGGTTGTTCGAGCAAACTTATTACAAAGTTCTAGAGTTGGAAACCTAGGGTCGGGACTCGGTTCGGTACCGGGGTTCGCTTGGTTCGCTCGGCGTTTTCTAAGTTAAGAAATATGCATTTATAAGAAAGGAATTAAGAAAATAATTCTAAATGCATAAAAGAAATCATACCGGGGAGGCATGGTTGAGATTGAGGAAGCACAAGTGTCACTTGATCTCTTTAGAAGGAAGGAAGTGAGGAAGGAGGATGGTTTTTGGTGTGGGAAGAAGAGGGAGTTCGGGTGTCTTTTTATAGGCAGTTTATTGGGGGCGCCCGAGAGCTCCCGGCCGCCCGGGACAGCAATCTACTGCCTTTGGCAGTGACTAGTGCTGGTTGGGGGTGCCCGCAATGACCCGGGCGCCCCGGTCAAGGGGTAAAGGCAGCTTTTTGCCTTGAGAGAAGAGAAAGTCATGGGGGGGCGCCCTAGGAGTCACGGGCGCCCGGATTATGTAGGAAGTGACACTTTTGATGTTTTGTGATCATTTGACCATGATTTAATTGGTTTGACCATGGTTTGAAGGGATTTGACTGCTTTGACTATGGTTTGACTGCTTTGACCATGGTTTGACTATGTTGACCATGGTTTGACTATGTTGACCATGGTTTGACTACGTTGACCATGGTATGACTACGTTGACCATGGTATGACTACGTTCTGAACTACAGGATTAAACCACAATATTGGTATTAAAGGAATTTCAATTGAGTATAATTTTACTGTCTCACCGAATCTAGGGTTTTCAATCACGTTAGCCTTATAGGTTTTGTGAGACAGGTTTTGATAAAAGAATTTTTGAGAAAAACATGATTTATTTTGAAAAGCTTAATTAATTTTGAAAACAATTGAATTTATTTTGAAAAGAATGTTTAAATTTACAACTAACTGAAAATTTGTGTTAGATTCGAATTTAACAGAGACTAGTTTGAATTTGAATTTCAACGATTGGCTTCCAGGTCTTGGCAAGGCACTAGGCCTTCTTTGGCCGTAGCCTTATTGGATCATCAACCCTTTCCTTGACAAAGTCTTTTAGTGAAATTTCATTTTCAAAATTAATCTTTGAAAAATTCTGGTCTAACTAGTTTGGGTCTTGGATCGGTAGCTTCGGCTAGTTTCACCAGTCTAAAGAGACCAAGTAGAGAATACTTGACCTTATTAGAATTGGTTTCCCTAACGTACTATCATCTCACCGCCACCCAATACTATGTTGTTCAAATTTTAGTTAAGTTGGTTCAGTCCTTAAACTAACCATTCCTAAATCTAAACATGGTAAATTGTAGGAATTAAGTAAACAATCAAACAAGCAAATTGCAATCAAGAATTGAATTTTATCTAACAATAAATATTGTTTTCAATTTGGCTCCCCCTGGACTAAAGCCACGATAATGGTCTGGCAAGATGTGAATCTTGTCCTTGGGGATCCAGTATTGATTTGATCCAGTTTGTTTGTTCAGGCATAGTTTGGGTACCCATGCCTGAACTTTAGGTCTGGACTGGTTCAGTACAGTAAAGTTGGATCTTTGTCTAGATTTAGTTCTATAACCTAGTCCGGATCGATTTAGAACCGACTTCTGTTTTCCAAGAATCATGTCAAGACCCTTGGAACCAGAAGTGAACCGTTCTAAAGCTAATCTAAGGTCCTTAACCTGAGTTTTCAGGGAGGAGTTCTCTTTCTCAAGTTTTTCAACTTGAGTAGAGGTTCCTTCTTGAACCTTCTCAGTTAAGGGTCTAGAGTCAGCTCCCTCTTTCAGGAGTTTTACTTCCTGTCGGAGGGATTCGACTCGGAGTTTAGCTTTCGCCAAATCTCAAGAAAGATAAGAAATTAACTCATTTAACTAACTTCTAGTAAAACCACTTACCTTGATTTCGCCGTCCTCTGAAAATGTCAGTCTGCCGTCATCCTGTTCTGATTCTGATTCGGTCTGAACTTTTTCTGAGGCGGTTAGTGCGAGTAGGTTCGACTGTGGGACCTCTTCTTCTTCTTCGGAGGAGGACTCATCCCACGTTGCCTGAAGTGCCTTTTTCCTTCTATTCTTCTTGGTCTCCTTTAGGTTCGGACACTCCGTTTTGTAGTGACCCTTCTTCTTGCACTCGTAGCAGGTCACGTTGGGCTTGTTCTTTTCATTTGCGGGTTCAGCTGGTTCGTCCTTTCTTTTGCTGGCTTTCCGTCTGTTGGTTTGGTTCTTCAATTCCTTGTAGTAGTTTCGGGCCAGTCGGACCAGCTTTGGTCGATCTCCTTCTTCGTCTTCTGAGTCTGAGTCTGAGTTAGACTCGGGTTCAGGTTGAGACTTCTTCTTGGTTGTCCATCCAGTTTTACCTGCAACAAAGGCAATGTTGGATCAAGAGAACCGATAGAGGGGGGGTGAATATCGGAAAGCGTTCGGATTTAAGATAGAGAATTTGTACAGCGGAAGATAAAAAACAAAACACGCAAACACAGTGATTTTTACTTGGTTCGGAGCCTAGGTCGACTCCTACTCCAAGGCCCACGGTCATTGACCGTTTTCTGCGGGCAATTCTATAAGTTCGCAAATCAGTTTACAGTATTGAGTTACAAATATAGCACAGTAAACTTAACAAATGAAAAGCTCTTCTTTTACCGACGTCCGATGTAGGTTGTCTTTTTCGGAGTAGCGGGACATCGTCGGCTCGAGTTGGGAGGTTTCCGGAGCGAGGCGCGAGAGAAGAAGAGCGTAGAAGCGTTGAATCGAAGTTGTTGTCGAAAGCCTGGGCGTTGGGTACTATTTATAGCACCTCGGGGTGCCCTGGACGTCGGGGGCGCCCCCCCCCCACGTGTCACGTGATCCGAGCTTCGCTCGGTCAATCTCTATCCCACTTGAATAGGGATGAGGTTTGACACTGGGGGCGCCCTGCTTGACTCCTTCAGTGCAAGCTTCTCGGCTGGATAAGGGTAATCGGCTTCGCTGGCGTAGGCGCGGGGCGCCCTGGGCACTGAGGGCGCCCTGGGCGTTCGGGGCGCCCTGGCTACTGGGGGCGCCCTGGCTGCTGGGGGCGCCCCGGCCAGTGGTCAGCCGAAGCCTTTGTTGCTTCGCTTGTTTTGTGTTGCCCCTGGGGGCGCCCGGGACACTGAGGGCACCCTGCTCAGCTACTTGCCTCTCTCCTTTGGGCATTCCGAGCTGCAGACACACGTTCCTTTGGTCCTGCATCCAGGGTTAGTCCAAAATAATATAAAACAATAGAGTATTATGTTTATACAGCCTTAGCTGTCTTGGTTCTGACTTTGGGCCTCCAAAATGGAGCCCTAGGTCAAACCGACGCCTACTGTTCCCTCGACGGGGAACGCGTCCTCACCTACTCCTCTCGGGAGAATGTACTTGATGCCAACCGCTCCTCTGGTTGGACTTTTGCCTAGCGATCCTTCGCCAGGTCTTGAGTACCAAGCTTCCCTTCGCCTGGTGCCTAGTAGTCCTTCGCTAGGGCTTTGTATCCTGGCATTCCTTCGCCAGGTGCCTAGCAGTCCTTCGCTAGGGCTTTGTTTCCTGGCAGCCCTTCGCCAGGTGCCTAGCAGCCCTTCGCTAGGACTTTGTTTCCTGGCAGCCCTTTGCCAGGTGCCTAGCAGCCCTTCGCTAGGACTTTTCCTGCACACTTGAGTAACATTGTTAGATCACCAATAAACTTAACTTTGAATCCTTTGCCAATATCAAAACAAGGTTCGATATGGTGCTTCCTACACCAACAGGCAATACCTTTCTCGGCCAGATTGCAGTTAGTCTGTTCATGTAATTCTAATTCAAAGAACAATTCATCTAATTTAATTTTTGAAAGGTCCCTTGAAACCTTGTATGCATCTACCATAGATGTCTATAAGGTGTTTCTCGGGAAAGCATTTAAAGCGTACCTTATTAGGTCACGGTTTTCTACCTTGTGACCAATGGTGTGTAGTCCGTTCATTAATTCCTGAATTCGGGCGTGGAGTTGAGTTGTTGTTTCGTTGTCGTTCATCTTGATCGTGTACAGCTTGTTCAGGAGGAGATCTCTCTTGCTGATCTGAGTGTCTGAAGTTCCTTCGTGCAGCTCGATCAGTTTCCCTCACAGCTCCTTGGCACTGTTGAATGGACCCACCCGGTTCAGCTCCTCTTTTGTTAAGCCGCATTGGAGGGTCTGGGTTGCCTTTGCATCAGCTTCAATCTTCCGTTTCAGAGCGGTGTCCCACTCTGTGTAGGTTTGAGGTACTCCTTCAGCATTTTTTGGAATCTCCAGTCCGGACTGGATGATTATCCACATGTCCACCTGAGTTTTCAGGTGGACCACCATTCTGCTCTTCCAGTAGGAGAAGTCCTCCCCACTGAAGAGAGGTGGTCTTGCAGTGCTGAAGCCTTCTTGCATAGCCATTTTATCTGAAATGTAAACTTAAACGGAAAAAGGAATATCCCAAGACTTGGTCTTGGATTGGTAGTGCGGGATAAAGAGAAAAAATATTTGCCGAGGGGTGTTGCACCAACCTCGATTAACGAGAAGAAATTCGAACAAAAGAGAAAAAAAATATTAAAAAGAAATTTTGTAAAAATTCGAAAAATTCTCAAATTGGTGGTTGCACCAAATTTGAGCTTCCCCGCTCTGATACCACTTGTTGGATCGAGAAAAACGATAGAGGGGGGTGAATATCGTAAATCATTTTCGGATTAAAAATAAGAGCATACGCAGCAGAAAATTAAATCACAACACAAAGACGCAAGCAGTTTTACTTGGTTCGGAGTCGCGGTCGGCTCCTACTCCAAGGCCCACGGTCGTTGACCGTTTACTGCGGGCAATTCTATATGTGCGCAAAACCAGTTTACAAATTGTATTACAGGAAATGGTACAGTAAACTTAAATGTGGCTCTTCGTTACCGATGTCTGGTGTAGATTGTATTTTCTGAGCAGAGGGACGTCGTCGGCGCTTGTATCTCGAGTCGGGAGGTTTCCGGAGCAGAGCGCGGGAGTAGAAGAGCGTCAATGCGTTGGAAGAATTGATTGTTCAAAGCCTTGGGGTCGAGGGCCCTTTTATAGCCCCTGGGGGCGCCCGGAACGTCGGGGGCGCCCGGAACGTCGGGGGCGCCCCCCCCACGTGTCAGCTGATCCGAGTTCCTCTCGGTCAGCTCTGATCCCTTCAATCTCGGGATTAGGCTTTGACGGGGGCGCCCGGGACGCTGGGGGCGCTCGGGTTGACTGGGTCACCTCTTATCCGTTTGGCTTCGCTGGCTTATGCTTCGTTAGCTTAAACTGGGGGTGCCCGGGAGCATGGGGGGCGCCTGGGAGCACGGGGTAGCCCCGCCCATAAGCTGCCGAAGTACTTCTTTTTCTTCATCTATTTTGTGTTCACCTTGGGGGCGCCCGGGACACTTCGGGTGCCCTACTCAGCTGCTATCTCACTCCTTTGAGGCTCTCTGAGCTGCAGACACTCGTTCCTTCGGTCTTGCATCCAGGGTTAGTCCAAAACAACATAAAGCAATAATATGTTAGTTTTATACAGCCTTAGCTGTCTTGGTTCTGACTTTGGGTCTCCCAAATGGAACCCTAGATCGAACCGACGCCTACTGTTCCCTCGACGGGGAATGCGTCCTCACCTACTCCTCTCGGGAGAATTTACCTGATGCCAACTGGCTCCTCCGGTTGGACTTTTGCCCAGCAGTCCTTCGCTAGGTGCCTAGCTGTCCTTCGCCAGGTCTTCAGTACTAAGCCGTCCTTCGCCTGGTGCCTAGCATTCCTTCGCTAGGTCTTTGTATCCTGGCATTCCTTCGCCAGGTGCCTAGCAGTCCTTCTGTAACGACCCGGAAAATTCTCTTAATATTTTATTAAAATATTAAACATGTTTAGATAATTTTCCAAGGGACCAAGGAATATTAATGCAAACTTGGGCCTAGAAAATCCATGTTTTCCCATTTAAATTAGGAAAAAAGGGCACTAATGGGCCTTATATGGGCTTGCTAGTACCATAATTATCGGTGGATTTTAGGTAAAAGTTAGTATAAATATAAATAGGATTTAATTGGATATATTAGCATGATTTTGGGTAAATATTAGTCTAATTTCCCCATTTAAATAAAGAGATTTGGTACTAATGGGCTTTAAATGGGCTCCAAAAATGGGTAGTAATTGGGTAAAATTAATATAAATATAAAAAAATTTTATTTAGGAATATTGGCATAATTATGGGTCATTTTTGGAGAATTTTCGAAATAAAAGGGGAATTTTCGAAAATAAGAAAAAGGATTAAATAAAATAAAAATAAAGGTGCATGGGCCAAGGATTGAACCTTGGACCACTCCTACAACAATGAATGCTTTAACCAACTCACCTAGCAAGGAATTCTTGTGAGGAAAGGAAGTGAATTTTGGTGGTTAAATGGTAGAAGAAGATGAAGGGCCATGGAAAACTCTTCATTCACCACCTTAATGGTTGATTAATAAGGGGGTTTGGGAGTTTCATTCTTCATGCCATAAATTGCATTTGCTTCTCTCTTCCTTCTCCATTCTTGCCGAGCACTCAAGGAGGACTTCTCCCTTGAGAAAACTTCACAAAAAGTCTCATCCTCCAAGATCTAAGGTCTTCTCAAGTTTCCAAGGGCTAGGTGTGGTCAAGTCTTCTTCCTTCTTTCCATCCAAGGTCTAAAAACAAGAAATCTAAGGTAAGACTCCCTCACCTGTGGTATAATAGTTATCTATGATTTCCATGATTTTTGGCATGATATATGAGTTGGTTTCGGATTTAATGTTGAAGGGAAACAAAATCAAGGTTCCTATGTTCAAAGGGTTTCGGCCAGAATGTTTTAAAGGACTAAAAATATGTTAAAAATCATGATAATATTATTTTATGTTCCCCTATGATGTTTAGAAGTTAAGTGTAATTTTTGGGGATTTTTAGAGTACTCTAGGACACCCTAGAGTTTCGGCCAACATGAAGGAAACAAAACCCAGAACTTTAAGTTCAAGGGTTTCGGCCAGCATATTTTAAAGGTCTAAAAATATGTGAAAAATCATGATAATGTTATTTAGTGTTCCCTTATGATGTTTAGAAGTTAAGTAAAATTTTTGGGAATTTTTAGAGTACTCTAGGACACCCAAGAGTTTCGGCCAACATGAAGGAAACAAAACCCAGAACTTTAAGTTCAAGGGTTTCGTCCAGCATGTTTTAAAGGTCTAAAAATATGTTAAAAATCATGATAATGTTATTTAATGTTCCCTTATGATGTTTAGACATTAATTATAATTTTTGGGAATTTTTGGGATACACTAGAGGCCCCATATGTTTCGGCCAACCTGAAAGAAGCAAAACCCAGAACCTTAAGTTCAAGGGTTTCGGCCACCATGTTTTAAATGTCTAAAAATATGTTAAAAATCATGATAATGTCATTTAATGTTCCCTTATGATGTTCAGACATTAAGTATAATTTTTGGGAATTTTTGGGAAACCCTAGAGGCCCCATATGTTTCGGCCAACATGAAAGAAGCAAAACCCAGAACCTTAAGTTCAAGGGTTTCGGACACCATGTTTTAAATGTCTAAAAATATGTTAAAAATCAGGATAATGTCATTTAATGTTCCCTCATGATGTGTAGAGGTTAAGTATAAATTTTGGGAATTTTTGGGGTACCCTAGAGGCCCCATATGGTTCGGCCAACCCCAAGGACCCAAGGGTTAGGGTTGAGTCTTTAACCTCAACTTATGTTTATGTGTTGCCCTGATATAAGGATGATGGATGGCGATTGTGTGAATTTTCACATGGCCATGGGACTCCACAGGTTTCGGCCATATAAGGGTTAATAGGGTAATAGTTAAGATTTATTTCAAGTAAGGGTCCCAATGGCCCTATGGTAAGATGTGATTTATGTTTATGAATGATATGCTATGTTATGAATGATATGCCATGTTATGAATGATATGCCATGTTTACGAATGATATGCCATGTTATGAATGATATGCCATGTTTACGAATGATATGCCATGTTTATGGATGATATGCCATGTTATGAATGATATGCCATGTTTACGAATGATATGCCATGTTTATGGATGATATGCCATGTTATGAATGATATGCCATGTTTATGAATGATATGCCTTGGTTATGCATGATAAGAATGAAAATGATGAATGAAGGTTAAGTATGATGAATGAATGAATATGCTAAACGGCATGGTCGATGGTTGACGGTACGACGGTCGAAAGGACCGGTAAATGGGCCGGTAGACGGGCCAAGCCGTAACAAGTATGCTATGTTAAGTATGCCATGAATGTCTCATGAATGATGAAGCATGTAAAGTATTTTACTTTATGAATGGGCTTGTACCGGACCGAAGTATGGGTCCAAGGGATGGGCACCTTAAGAACGCCCCGGTTCTGGACTACCGACTATGCTGTCCACGGTTCTGGCACTACCGAAGCTGTGCAACAGGGATGGGCACCTTAAGAACGCCTCGGTTCGGGGACTACCGACTATGCTATCCTTACCCTAGTAGGTCGAGGCTAGCTACCTCGTATTTACTTAGGGATGCGCGCTTATGATGTATGTATGTGGTACAAGCCAGGGCCCAATGATATGATGATTATGTTTAAGAAATGAAAAGTATGTTTTTAAAGATTAAGCATCCGTATGATATATACGCATTGCCCATGCATTCATTATGAAAAAGTATGTTTATGAAAAGTATGTTTATGAAAAATATGATTTTAAACTAAGCATCCTTATGATATATGCACTTGCTCATGCATCCATCTATGTATGCATTATGTTATGAAAAGTATGTTTATGAAAAGTATGTTCATGAAAAGGATGGTTATGCCATGATTTATTTATGTTTATGCCATGATTTCTATGCCATGATTTATTTATGTTTATGCCATGATTTTTATGCCATGATTTTTATGCCATGATTTATCTATGTTAATGCCATGATTTTATGCCATGATTTTACTTATGTTCATGTTGGTTTAGGATGCCATGATTTTATGCTAGTTTAGAATGCCATGCTTTGATTATGTTTATGCTAAGTTAGGATGCCATGCTTCTATTTATGTTCATGTTAGTTTAGGATGCCATGATTTAATTATGCTTATGTTATGTTAAAATGCCATTATTTTATTTATGCTCATGCTAGTATAGGATGCCATGATTTTAATTAGGTTATGCCATGATTTTATGTCCATGCCAAGTATTATGCCATGCTATGAATGTTTACGATGTTTATGGATTGTGTTTATGCCATGCTATGAATATTTATGATGTTTATGTTTATGCCATGCTATGAATGTTTACGATATTTATGGATTGTGTTTATGCCATGCTTTGAATATTTATGATGTTTATGTTTATGTCATGCTATGAATGTTTACGATGTTTATGTTTATGTCAAGTATGATGCCATACATGAATGGTTATGGTTATGTTTATGTCATGCTATGAATATGATGAAGCCATGTCCATGACATGTCGAATGAATGCTAAGTGATGATAAGGATGACGATCTAAGTAAAGCATTAAGTATGCTAATGTTTCATATGTTTATGATTAAGTGACGGATGGTTTTAGTGGGTAGGAAAGAGTCTTACTAAGCCTGTGTGCTTATAGTCTTATTTTCTTATACCGCAGATCACGCAAGGGGATAATAAGGAAGCAGCAGGAGGGCATTGCAGAATGTGTGTGATAGTGACTTGGCCAAGAGACCATATGTTTGTTTGTCTTATGATAGAACTCTACCTTTACTACTAAGTACTTGAATATGACTCTATGACATGATGCTAATGTATGACATGATGCTAAGTATGATATGATGCTAAAATATGGCATGATGCTAAGTATGATATGATGCTAAGTATAAAGTTAATATGCCAAGTTTCCATGTTATGATGGTAGGAATGGTAGTAAGTGCATGTAGGTGTAAGTTTAAAGTTTTCCGCTGCATTATGATGTCTACATGCCTAAGTATGTTAACGTAACGCCGCTTTATGATGGTCTATAAAAAAAAAAAAAGCGGGCGTTACACCTTCGCTAGGGCTTTCTATCCTGGCATTCCTTCGTCAGGTGCCTAGCAGTCCTTTGCTAGGACTTTTCCTGCACACTTGAGTAACATATTAGATAAACATTATACCTTAACTTTTGAACCCTTTTGACATTATCAAAACACAGGTTCGACTTGGGTGCTTTCTGCACCAACATTAACTTCTTTTGAATAAAGTTCAATTTACTACTTCAGTTTGTCTATCTGTTTGTGGATGATAAGTTGTAGAAAACAAAAGCTTTGTTTCTAACTTTTTCCATGCACTAGTCGAGTCTACAAGATAAGCTATCTATACGATCGCATGATTGTTTGTTGTTTTTTTTTGATGAAAAGGTAAATATATATATCATCAAAGATGCATCATCATACAAAACCAACCCAGCCCCTCGTGTTATGTCTAACTAAATGTCAGATCTGGGAAAGGATTCGTAGTCATGTACATGTGCTCACTCGAGTACCTACTCATCCCGCAAAACTGTCCGGGTACATATCGCCGGATTGTTTGTGAACCCTTGTTGAAAAGAGAGAGAGAGAGAGAGAGAGGGGATTGATCTTTGGGAAAGGTTGGACGAGTGGAATCTAAAATTTCGGTTTCACTACAATATTAGTTGATGCTTTATGGATTGTTTATATCCTAATCTGAATGTTTATGTGCTTGTAGAGATCCTAACTAGTTACCAATGTGAACCCTACAGAAGTGCACCAGATTACTTCCTCCTTTGGTATACAATGCCATTAAGTAGAGATGGTGACCTAGAGAGTCCAGTTAAAGGTAGCTCATTGTCACGAAGGGCCCCCGGTCATACTACTCTAGATTATGCAAAATACTTCCTAGCATGGGATAGAGAGAAAATCATTAAGTATTGTTAGCTAATCTCTTATAAAGATTGACCTCCATTTCGAGGTAACACCAAAGATATCCGGTTAAAGGTATCCCTTTATCACTAAGGGCTCCCTAGTCATACGATCTCGGACATTCCCTCTCTACGTGGCGACCAAACCTTCACAACTACATGTATTCACCACTCATACATTTCATCAAATACATATAAGGCACAATACATATTGAACAAGACAACAAATATTTCATTGAATGAGGAAACGAATAAATCCATAGTTTATAGATCAACATCACATAATAACTACTCCCTACATCCTAGATACGGAGAATTTACTCCATTGCAAGGAGGATACAAGAAGAAGACGAGAAATAAAACATCTATAACTCAAAACATGAAGAGGAGAGAGAAAAGAATTTTGATGTGTCGCTGGTCTTCTTGGAGGATCTCCTTGCTCCGGAGGTGAACATATAATCAATAGAGGCGAAAATGGCGGCTCTCAGATAGTTGATAGAATGCTTCCCCAAGGCAAAGGGGCTAGCCCCAAGCCAAAGATAAGAGAAAAGGTGAGAAAAAAAATTCTCTTTTATAATAGGAGGCATGGCTGTCAACATGACCGTGTACCAGCACAGCCCGGTCGTGCTCCATACGGCCAAAATGACATGGTCGTGTGGATTTGCACTGTCGTGCCGACTCTTTTTGGACAAAATCGCACAACCGCATGATTTTGCACCCGCTGCCTTAGCAATGAGGCATGGCTGTGTCATTTGACATGGCCAGGGCTATAAGCCTCTAAGAAATGAAACATGGTCGTGCCTTTTGACAGGGTCATGTCTGGGTGAGGCACAGCCGTGTCTCTTCTTTTTGCATGTCAAGTTGCTATTTTCATGGGTTGATGTCTTCAGGAGAGCCAAAAATATTGAAGTCCTCTTAAATTTAATGTAGATAACTTCCCTAAATTCCAATCAAACAAGAAGTTATGGTTGTTTCAAAATTGATCAGCAATGCAGTCTGGGTGTGCCACTTCACACACCTTTTACCATGGATAGATATTGTTTTCATGGGCTGAGGTCTGAAGAAAAATTATAGATCTTGAAGTCCTCTTCAATTTTGATATAGATAACATCCATAAATTCCAACTGATCGTGATGTTATAGTTGATTCAAAATCGATCTGTAGTGTAGTCTAGATGTGCCACATCACATGACTGTGTCTAGGGGAGGGATGATGGTGCCCGAAACAGGTGTCATGATGAGCACTCAAATTTAGATATATATAGATTGAAAACCCTAGCTCACAAAATAAAATATAGTAAAGGGGCCTCAAGTCGTGTTTTTTCTAAGAACTAGTTTAGGATGTTTGATACAAGCTCGAATTTGTTTGTCGTCAAGTGTTTTGGGTTTTCCAATAAAATGGGGGTTTGTTTCGCAATTTAGAAAGGAATAACAGTAACAAGATGAACTTAGCTAAACAAATATAATTGCAAAAACTACACTTAAACTAATTGGCAATTGAACCATGCAACTTGAAAGGATAAAATTGGAATTCAAAGCTAAAATTGAGTGCAAGGACACTGTAACTAAGAGAATTTGAGAATTAAAACTAAATTTAATTAGTTTGTGTCTAACGGCAACGTTGAAAGAATGGAGACGAGTCAAGCCTAAATAAAACAGAGGCTGAATTGATGCTGGGCTTCCTGATCGGTCGACAGTCCGAACAGAAGCAAGCCTGATCGGTCGACAGACCGATCAGTGTCTGAAAATCTGCAGATACAAAACTGAACTACGGAAAACAGAATTCAGAAACGAATGCAAGATTTAAAACTAAACAACAGAATCAATTCTCTAACTCAAGATCTATCTTTCTGTCACTAAAGATTCAACTAGAAACCCTATAGCTCACAGATCATCTGAAGCCGATTGCTCGAGGATGAATTGTGCAGGTTCACTAACGAAGCTGAAAACTGATCCGAACTCCTCTCAGTTGATGAATTGGGTTGCCGGTTGTTGTTGGGACCGGGTGCATGCCGACGCGGACACGTATTGTAATTGTTACGTAATTACATGCAGCGGAAACAAAAGCATGAATAATTTCCTAAATTATTCTAACACATATCCTAAGCATGCAATGTGTTCACATAATCATAATATAAAATTTTTGCAGAAAAAGAAATTACTCTACGAATTACCTTGTATAACTTGGAAGAAGGGACGAGATCCAATCGTTAGCGTCCCTTGAAAGCTCCGCCTCTATTCGTATCCACGCCGAGTATCATCGGGATGCCTTTGCTAAGCCATGAGTTTCGTGTTCACGAGAACTACTAGATTCTCCGTGAACACGATGAAAACCGAGAGAGTAATCAAATTGAAAGACTCACCACCAAGGTTGGCCGAAGAGGAAGATCGTCGCAAGGAAGAACTTCGTAGCCTTGATGCTTCTCCTTGTGCTCACGGCAAGAAGAAAGAGGGGAGGCCTATGGCCGGCCAAGAGGGAGGGAGAGAAGAAGAGGAGAGAGCCCAAGCAATTCTTGGATGGATCATCTTCCATGGCACCCCTTGGGTCCTTTATATAGGGAGAGGTTTCTTAATTCCCAAGCAAACCTCTCCTTGATTATGGAATAATTTCTCAATCAATCCATAATCAAGGCTCTCTAACTTTTGGCATGATTATATAAAATTTATAAAACAAACCAACCATTGGTTCATTATATAAAAATTTATAAACAAACCAACCATTGGTTCATTATATAAATTTTATTAAACAAACCAACTCATGGTTCATTATATAAAAATTTATATATATAAAATTTATATAACCTTTTATAAAATAAACCAACCTTTGGTATATTTTATAAAACAAACCAAAATAGTCTTATCCTCTTATGGTGGTGGTCGGCCATGACAAGAAGAGAGGAGGCCACCTCCTTGGCCGGCCTATTTAACCCCAATTGGATCAAATCCCTTAATGAATTAAACTTATTTAATTCACCCATTAAGTCTTTAAAAGACTTAGCCATTCTATGCTTCCGATGCGTCTGAAATAAATTCAGTTTTGACTATTGTTTGGTCTTACCAAACATAGCCTATCTCGATTGGAGAATCCAATTCTCAACTCGTTTGAAATCCTTCGAATTACTCGTTATGCGTGTGACCAAATAGGCTTTCAATTTATGTTGGCCGTCCATAATTAACTAATTAATTATAGAACGATCATGAGTGGCACCTAGTAGTACATCATGATCCCCAATTAATTGAAAGATCAACGGTTGACCTTAGAAATGATTCTGAAACCCTTCAGCAGCTATAATGAAACGTGCCCCATTCCCTTCACCATCTTATACCCACTTGGTTGAGGACATGGTCTATGTGTGTCAATCTCCACTAGGCTGACTACGTCACACCTAGCCCAAGTAACGTTTCCTCGTCCTATGGATTCTAATTACTCTCATGTATTTAAGAGATTCATACTCTGAACATGTCATGCTCTGGCCAGAGGCTTCGAGTAACAATCCGACGATAGGCCTCGGGTACACATCTCCTCGCAAGGAGTGGTGAATCCTTTGTAGGCTGTTCAAACATCTTCGGGCACTTCGGCTAATACCCAATCATCCTAGGTCCACACCTCCTTGGAGATGCTTGCTTAAGATGTCAAAGTATAAATCTCCATTGTAACGCCCGATTTTTTTTTCTTTTTTCCGTAAAGCGGCGTTACGCTAACATACGTAGGCATGTGAACATCGTAATGCAGCGGAGTAATTTAAACTTACACATACATGCACCTGACTATCCTTCCTAACATAGTGACATGGAAACTTAGCATATTAACATCATACTTAACATCATGTCATAAAATCACATAAGTCATCCATTAGGCACATAAGTAGCAAGTGTAAATTGTTCTTGACAACACCATCCTAGGTTTAGTATAAGGCTTGTAAGTATATCTTTCCTTGACCAAGTCACTACCACACACACATTCTTGCCCCTCCTGTTGCTTCCTTATTGTCCTCTTGCTTGATCTGCGGTATAAGGAAAATAAGACTATAAGCACATAGGCTTAGTAAGACCCTTTTCTACTCACTAAAACCATTCGTCACTTAATCATGAGCACATGAAACATTAACATGACTTGGTGCTTTACATAGAACATAAGCATATAAAATCATTTGGCATGCCATAGTTCTTACATAGTACATGAGCATAAAATACACTTAACATGGCATGATACATGGCATAAATATAAACATAAATATACTTAACATGGCGTGATTCCTAACATAAAACATGGGCATATTCTTAATATAAACATAAGCATAAAACATTTACTATCATGCATAATTCTTAACATAAAACATAGGCATAAAACATTTACTATCATGGCATAATTATTAACATAAAACATAAGCATAAAACATTTTCTATCATGGCATAATTCTTAACATAAAACATAAGCATAAAACATTTTCTATCATGGTATAATTCTTAACATAAAATATAAGCATAAAACATTTTCTATCATGGCATAATTCTTAACATAAAACATAAGCGTAAAACATTTTCTATCATGACATAATGCATAACATGAATGAATGCATGAGTCAAATGCATATACATAAGGATGCTTAATTTTAAATCATACTTTTAAATACTTAAACATAATCATCACATCATTGGGGTCCCCGGCTTGTACCACATACATACATCATATGCGCGCATCCCTAACTAAATACGAGGTAGCTAGTCTCGACCTACTAGGGTAAGGACAGCTACAGTAGTCCCCGAACCGAGACGTTCTTAAGGTGCCCATCCCTGTTTGACAGCTTCGGTAGTCCCAGAACCCTGGACAGCTACGGTAGTCCATGTAACGACCCAGAAAATTCTCTTAATATTTCTTTAAAATATTGAGCATGTCTAGATAATTTTTCGAGGGACCTAGAAGTGTTGGTACGAACCTTAGCCTAGAAATCCATGATTTTCTCATTTAAATTGAGAAACTAGGTACTAATGGGCCTTATATGGGTTTTCTAGTACCATAATTTTAGTGGATTTTAGGTAGAATTTAATATAAAATAAATAGATTTTAATGAGGAATATTAATATGATTATGGGGGAATTTTTAGAGAATTTTCGGAATAATAGAGAAATAAAATAAAAATAAAATAGAAAATTAGTGCATGCACCAAGGATTGAACCTTGGACCTCTTGTACAACAATGCATGCTCTAACCAATTCACCTAGCAAGGGAGTGCTATGAGGGAATGAAGTAGATTTTGTTAAGGCTTGGGAAGAAGGAGGAACCATCAAGGGAAGAAACACCATGACTCCTCACTTACCCCCCTTAATGTGGATTAAAAGCATAAGAGGAGAAGTTACCTTTCTCTTCTCTCATTCCATTAATTCATTTCCTTCTTTTCTTCTTCTTCCTCCCCTCCTAGCCAAAAACCCCAAACCCCATTCCCTTGGAAAAAAAAACTCCACAAGGAGACTCCCTTTTGAAGATCTAGGTTCTCTTCCAAGACTACAAGGGCTAAGGAGAAGTTTGGAGGCAAGAAGGTCCTTCCTACTTCCTTGTCCAAGGATTTAATCCAAGATAAGGGAAGGTAAGACCCCTCTCACCTGTGGTATGATTGTTCTTGATGCTTAACAAGATTTAGAGGTTTGTTTAAGATTTAAGTTGGGAAAAAAACCATGAAGCGGAGCCTAGGGTTTCGGCCAAGGCTATTGCTTGGGCTTAGGGATGATGTAAATTTTCTTTTGTGCTCTTAAATGTTTCATGATGTTATGTAAGGCATAGATTATGATCTAGGGAAATTTTTTATGTCCTAAAACCCATCTAGGGTTTCGGTCACATCAAGTATAGGGCTAGGGATTAATTTTAATCCCTCAAGCATGATTGGTATATTTTGCTATGATAGACTATGGATGATAATGGAGACTTAAATGAATTTTCTAGGGGTTATTTCTCCCCTAGGGTTTCGGCCAAGCATGAATAAGGCCTTGGACTTTGGGGTTAAAACCAATTAAGGGTCCAAGTGGGTTCCTATGACATGATAAGTAAGGTATTGGAGGTTAACCATGGTTATGCAAATTTTTCTAAGGACCTATGGCCCTCTAGGGTTTTCGGCCAAGTCCCTAATCTAGGGCTTGGTTTGGGTTAAGTTCTCAAGAATGACATGTAGGTATGCTAGGTACCCTAACCATGCATGTTTTATGAATGTTATGTATGTATGTCATGCTTTAGGAATGACATGTATGTATGCTACGTACCTTTAGGAATGACATGTATGTATGCTATGTACCCTAACCATGCATGTTTTATGAATGTTATGTATGTATGCCATGCTTTAGGAATGACATGTATGTATGCTATGTTTTCCGAACAATATGTATGTAAGTCATGTCTCATGAATGCTATGTATGTATTCCATGCTTTATGGATGATATGCATGTATGCTATGTTTAAGAATGAAGATGATGAACGAAAATGATAACCATGGCCTAAGACAAAATGATGTAAGCATGACATATCTTATGAATGAAAATGAAGAATGATGATGAATGTTCATGCCTTTAAGGCATCATGATGTTAAGTATGAATGATGAAATGTTAAGTATGTCTATGTCATGCTAAGGGATGAGCACCTTAAGAATGCCCCAGTTCTGGACTACCGAAGTTGTCCACGGTTCTGGGACTACCGAAGCTGTCCAACAGGGATGGGCACCTTAAGAACGCCCCGGTTCTAGGACTACCGAAGTTGTCCTTACCCTAGTAGGTCGAGGCTAGCTACCTCGTATTTACTTAGGGATGCGCGCTTATGATGTATGTATGTGGTACAAGACGGGGACCCCAATGATGTTATGTTTATGTTCAAGTATTTAAAATGAAAGTATGATTTCAAAAATTAAGCATCCTTACGATATATGCACTTGACTCATGCATTCATTCATGTTATACATTATCCCCATATTTAAGTTTATGATTATGCTTATGCATGTTTAAGTTTATGTTTATCCTCATGTTTAAGTTTATGTTTATGCTTATGATTTATGCCAAGGCTAAGTTTATGTTTATGTCTGAATTATGTTATGCTAAGGTGCTTTATGCGATTATGTTAAGTGACGCATGGTTTTATTGAGTAGGAAAAAGGGTCTTACTAAGCCTATGTGCTTATAGTCTTATGTTTCTCGTACCGCAGATCAAGCAAGAGGTTATTAAGGGAAGCATCAGGAGGGGCAAAAGTATGTGTGTGTGTGGCGGTGACATGACAAAAGATTTCTTTTATTTATACATATTGCATGGCTTGAGTTTTGAAATACCTTCTTAGAATCTATGTTATGTTTACGATGGTTCTACCTACCGAACAACCTAAGACTCATGATGTTCACGATATGTTGTTTGGTACTTATGATGACGTATGCTAAGTCCGAATGTTATTATGTTCATGAATGGCAAGTTAGGCATGTATAGATGTTTCATGTATTAGTAGCATGATTAAAAGCATGTGTAGAAAAAGTTCCGATGCATTAAGATGTTCGATAAGCTCATGTATGTTAAGCGTAACGCCGAAAAAAAAAGGCGGGCGTTACAGTCCAGAACCAAGGCGTTCTTAAGGTGCCCATCCCTTGGACCCTTACTTCGGTCCGGTACAAGCCCATTCATAAAGTAAAATAACTTCACATGCTTCATCTTTCATAAAACATACTTAGCATAAACATAATCTTGTTTCATGAAGCATAGCATAAGAGTAGGAACAGCTGCGGTAGTTCCAGAACTGTGGACAGCTTCGGTAGTCCAGAACCGAGGCGTTCTTAAGGTGCCCATCCCTTATCAATACATGGCATTTCATCATTCATACTTAATTCATAACATCATTATGCCTTCATCATTCATACTTATCATTCGTATTTAAGGCATAAACATTGTCTTCATTCATCTTCTTTATTCATAAAATATGACATACATACATAATCATAGTATCCATCATAGAGCATGCATGGGTAAAATTCATGTGAACAAGATACATACAACTTAGGTTATGGCATCCTACATTACTTAGGTTCATATCATTCATCATAGAACATGCATAGACCTTCATAAACATATACCTATTATAGGCATTTAACAACATACATGCATCATTCTATATAGCATGACCCTACATCAAATACATGTGTCCATGGAATATGGTTAAAACATTCATGAATGGACATAGCACACAACTTAAACATACAAGGTCATGACATATAACCCATAAAGCTAGGGTTGTAGGTAGCATAAACATTCTTGCAACATCCTTAACATATACATACATCATAGTAACCTATAAACAAATATCATTGGAACCTTAACCCAACCCAAACCCTAGTTTCTTGACTTGGCCGAAAGTTCAAGGGTGGAGGCTCCCTTATTCAATCAACATGAAAGGTTCCATAAGTAAAAAGGAAATTCATACATTACATACAAAGCCTTAGGGAACCATTAGACCTCATATTTGGAGCTAACCCTAATTTTATTAGCCCTACCCTTGACCTTGGCCGAAACCCTAGAGGGTCACAAGCACATGGAAAAATTCATATAATTCCTATTTTACATCTAATACCTTTCATATAATACCATAGGAAGCCATTAAAACCCTTGCTTGGAGTTAACCCTAACCCCTTGCCCTAAAACTCATCTTGGTCGAACCTTACAAGGGTCACAAGGCTTATAAAAATTCATATCAATCACCATTAACACCCCTTGTAACATGAGGAAACATAAGAAACTTGCTTGAAGAGTTAGATCTAAACCCAACCATGAAACCATGGTGGTGGCCGAAACCCTAGAGGGTATTAGGGTACTCCAAAAATTCTCCAAATCCTATTTTATTCTTTATTTATCATAAGAAAGCATTAGAAAACATGAGTGAGATTTTTAACATCATTTTTGGACCCAAAAAGCATGGTGGCCGAAACTTACAAGGTTATAATCCATGGTTTTTCTCAATACAAATCCTAAACAATCATCTTAAATCATGATAAACACATAACTATTATACCACAGGTGAGGGAGTCTTACTTTGGTTTATCTTGGTTATAGACCTTAGATAGGGAGGAGGATGAAGACCTTGTTGTCCCTTGACCACCCCTAGCCTTTGTAACCTTGTAAAAAGCCTTGGATCTTGAAGGAGAGGCCTTCTTGTGAACTTTTCCCAAGGGAGAACCCTCCTATGGGGTTCGGCTAGAAGGAGGAAGAAGAAGGAGAGGGGAGGCTTGGTGGATGAAGAGAAGAGGAATAACTATCTTAAGTGTTAAGTTATCATCCCTCTCATTTATACACAATGAAGAGGGGGCAAGTGAAGAGACATGGTGCCTCCTCTCATGGTGACTCTTAACTTCCTTTAGCCTTAACAAAAATCCACTTCATTACCTCATAGCACTCCCTTGCTAGGTGAATTGGTTAGTACATGCATGATGGTATACTAGGTCCAAGGTTCAATCCTTGGTGCATGCACTTTATTTTTATTTTATTTTATTTTTATTTTTTTTCTTATTTTCAAAAATTCCCCTAAGACTCACCCATAATCATGCTAATATTCCTAATTAAAACCCATTTATATTTATATTAAATTCTACCTAAAATCCAGTAATAATCATGGTACTAGGAAAGCCCATATAAGACCCATTAGTACTTAGCTTCTCAATTTAAATGAGAAAATCATGGATAACTAGGCTAAAATTCGTACTAGTATCTCTAGGTTCCTCAAACACTATCTAGACATGATCAATATTTTAAATAAAATATTGAGAAAATTTTCTGGGTCATTACAATCCCCCATACCTCGTGAAAGTTCGTCCTCGAACTTAGAATAGCTCTGGGTACTTGGGTCTCATCTCGTCTTCGCGTTCCCAGGTAACTTCCTCGAACCGTTGACTTTGCCATAGAACCTTGACTAAAGGTACCTCCTTGTTCCTTAGCTTCTTGACTTCCCAATCCAAGATCTGGATAGGTCAACTTTCAAAACTTAAATCCTCCTGAACTTGTACTGTCTGTGGCTCGATCACCTGATCTGTGTTTAGAATACACTTCTTGAGCAACGACACATGAAACACGTTATGGATAGCCGACAACTCTTGAGGCAGCTCTAGTTCATATGCCACCTTGCCAACTCTTTTCAGAATCGGGTACGGCCCCACATAACGCGGACTTAGTTTTCCTTTCTTCCCAAATCTCGTTACCCCTCTCATAGGAGCCACCTTGAGGAATACCAAATCTCCAACCTCAAATTCCAGTGGCCTACGCCGAACATCCGCATAATTCCTCTGCTGGCTCTGAGCAGCTTTTATCCATTGTCGAATGTTCTGTATAGCTCGGGTGGTGTCGTCGATGAGATCCGTCTTAAGCCCCATTTCCTTCCTTTCACCACCTTCATACCAACAGATCGGAGACCTACATCTCCTCCCGTACAAAGCTTCATAGGGTGCCATTCCGATAGTAGCTTGGTAGCTATTATTGTATGCGAATTCCGCTAAACATAAATATCGGCACCAACTTCCTTTGAAATCCAGGGCACAAGCTCTCAACATATCCTCCAGTACTTGATTCACTCGTTCAGTTTGCCCGTCAGTCTGAGGGTGAAAAGCTGTACTGAATAGTAGTTTAGTGCCGAGAGACTTCTGGACGCACTCCCAAAAATATGAGGTAAAGCGATCATCCCTATCTGAGATGATGGTCTTGGGTACCCCATGAGGTCTGATTATCTCCTTGGCATATAATTGAGCTAGTTTCATCAATATCTCTATGATGTAATTATATGCGTATATCATAATTATGTACTTATTTTAATTATGGGTAAACCTAACAATAGTATGCTTCTGAAATATTAGTTCACAACATAAGCTATGAATTATATTAGTTAATGGTTATTATATGATAAGTGAGATCATATTTATTATACTACCATAAAATAACTTAAGGTGATCTTCTATATTATATATAAGCTGCTATTGAAACACACGTTGATAATACTAATATTTATAATTAGTATGTAGATATAGTGGACCCAAAATCTATAATAAGTGTTAACATAATTAGGACACTACCCTATGCGTATCATTTTAGGTTATACCGTATGACTTATACCATTAATTATATTAGTATTAGTGTAATGGACTTAATACTATACGCTAGCATAGGTGAGAGTGTTCTACTCTTATGTATGCAGGCTATCATATAATTCCCTACATGAGACTATATTATAGATTATACATAAGATCATAAATTTTAGTTATTTATCATATAAATTATAGGTATAATACTTATAATTTCTTATGGAAAATATGTATAGGTGATAACTTATAGGTTGAGATGATACATATCAACCGGCATTTAGGCTCAAATCAAGAACCTATGTGATCGGTGAATTATGTCTATACTTATATGATAAGGAATTAGTATAGTTATATTTGTAATAATCCTATCTCAGTACCCACTCTCATATTATTATCATTTGCCTTATATAATATAGTATAATTATATTATATGATTGGTAACTCACATGATGGACAGGTTATATAACATTATGTTAATACTAGGCTCACTTTAATGACTAACATTATGATGGTGCTCAATCAATACCATGTTTATGAACATAAGGTTGAGTCACACTTAGGACTAATTGTATTATAACTAACTTAGACCTTATCAGTTCACATACAAAAACTATTCGAACTCAATGAACTAGATGGGTTGCCATCATGCCCATAATGAAAAATATCATGGCGGTGACTATCACTCCCTCGTTCATCTCCCCTTGGCCTGCCTCAGGATCTTCTACCGTTTCCATCGGATCCTCTTCTTCTATCTCGGGCACCTCCTCGGCCATTTCGGGATCTTCCTCGAGCATCCCGGGGTCTTCCTCAAACATCTCTCCCTCGAGCATCTCGGGATCTTCCTCGATCATCTTGGGATCTTCCTCGATCATCTCGGGATCCTCCTCATACATCTCGGGATCCTCCTCGAATATCTCGCGATCTTCCTCAGAGTCCCCCAGATCCTCCGGAAACTCATGGCGAAGAAGTTGCCTACATAACTCTGTATATGAGATCCGGCACTCATGCTGCCCCCAGATCTGATAAGCGACTTCTCTCGCACGCTTGGGCAATGAACGAAACAGTGCTCCAATTCTATAGTCATCCATGATCGAAAACTCTTCCTGCTCAAGTTTCCAGAATAGCCGGTCCAATTTCCCCATGTTGCCTTGGATCTCAAGGACCGGACTATACTCCACCTCTTCTATTTGCTCCATCAACTCACGACTCCGCCCATGGTAACGACTCATGGTGCCGATCTCATGCAACATCTGGAATTGAAAAAAAACTACACAGTCAGTACAAAACCAGTACAAAACTAGTTTTTTTTTCAATTCACAAATATATACAGAGAAAAGCACACAAGATAAAATCAGTTTCCTTTACCTTAATAGTTACAATAATAAAATTTTTTCTATCTCTACCCGCATATCCAATTCTAAAGTATTTGATTTCATAAGAATAAGGTGAAGTATCGTTCATATTCCATATCCTAGAGGTACTTGCTATCATAAGGTATCATTCATACTTGCATATTCTAGAATCATAAAGTATCCTAAAAGTGCTTACTACCATAAGATATGCTCTAGAGTACTTACTTGGAAGCGGCAGGAAGAAGGCTTGAAGTGTGTGTAATGAGATGGCAACTGCTCTGATACCAACCTGTAACACCCGCTTTTTTCTTTTCTTTTTTTCGTAAACCGGCGTTACGCTAACATACGTAGGGCATGTGAACATCGTAATGCAGCGGAGTAATTTAAACTTACACATACATGCACCTGACTATCCTTCCTAACATAGTGACATGGGAACTTAGCATATTAACATCATACTTAACATCATGTCATAAAATCACATAAGTCATCCATTAGGCACATAAGTAGCAAGTGTAAATTGTTCTTGACAACACCATCCTAGGTTTAGCATAAGGCTTGTAAGTATATCTTTCCTTGACCAAGTCACTACCACACACACATTCTTGCCCCTCCTGTTGCTTCCTTATTGTCCTCTTGCTTGATCTGCGGTATAAGGAAAATAAGACTATAAGCACATAGGCTTAGTAAGACCCTTTCCTACTCATTAAAACCATTCGTCACTTAATCATGAGCACATGAAACATTAACATGACTTGGTGCTTTACATAGAACATAAGCATATAAAATCCCTTCATAAACATATACCTATTATAGGCATTTAACAACATACATGCATCATTCTATATAGCATGACCCTACATCAAATACATGTGTTCATGGAATATGGTTAAAACATTCATGAATGGACATAGCACATAACTTAAACATACAAGGTCATGGCATATAACCCATAAAGCTAGGGTTGTAGGTAGCATAAACATTCTTGCAACATCCTTAACATATACATACATCATAGTAACCTATAAACAAATATCATTGGAACCTTAACCCAACCCAAACCCTAGTTTCTTGACTTGGCCGAAAGTTCATGGGTGGAGGCTCCCTTATTCAATCAACATGAAAGGTTCCATAAGTAAAAAGGAAATTCATACATTACATACAAAGCCATAGGGAACCATTAGACCTCATAATTGGAGCTAACCCTAATTTTATTAGCCCTACCCTTGACCTTGGCCGAAACCCTAGAGGGTCACAAGCACATGGAAAAATTCATATAATTCCTATTTTACATCTAATACCTTTCATATAATACCATAGGAAGCCATTAGAACCCTTGCTTGGAGTTAACCCTAACCCCTTGCCCTAAAACTCATCTTGGCCGAACCTTACAAGGGTCACAAGGCTTATAAAAATTCATATCAATCACCATTAACACCCCTTGTAACATGAGGAAACATAAGAAACTTGCTTGAAGAGTTAGATCTAAACCCAACCATGAAACCATGGTGGTGGCCGAAACCCTAGAGGGTA